>CAFUXE010003136.1:208639-245356 GCA_903364295.1 Serranus cabrilla | reverse complement strand
GGATGATGCAGGAGAGAGAGAGGGAGGGAGGGAGGGGAGAGGGGAATACAGATCCTGTCAGGTCCCATGGTGCATTTCTGGCGATGGCTTATGGACATAATTAGTTATCTGTATGTGTGAATGTGAGCTCAGCTCTGTGGTTGATCAGCTGCTTTCGTCTATCCTGCGGAGAATATTGTTAGCATTTGGCCCATTCGTTAACATTAGCAAACAAATACAATTTATTCACAAAACACATTAAAGCACTACATACGTGTTATATAACAAGCCAGAATGTTATCTCACACAGATCTATCTGTACTACCACAGGCCACACATGGATGATAAAATCTCAAACTAATTATGTTATGGCCCAGCCTGTGAATTATGGACCATTAAATCTGCAGCTTAATTGCTTTCATTCATATTGAATATTAACAGTTAACACTAACATGCCCGCTGAATATTCCCTGTACTGTATTAATTAAATGCTATACAGTATGTGCGCAAACACTAATCGTATAGTACACTGTATTTTGCAACTCTTATACATAAATTCAGGAGATCACTGAGACTGTGAGTTCAGAAAACATTATGTTTTGTGAGATTTTTGTGGTTATGTCTCACTAGAATATACCAGTCATATACATTTTTTGCCACCGTAAGTGTGCATTGCAATGTAAATTCTGTAATTTTGACTACATTTTAAATGGACACACTACATACTCAGAGCCTTCTCAGGATGTTGGTGTACTGTGGCATTAGTGAGAGCTTAAGTACAATGCTGTAGTTTTCTTCAATCACTGACTACACACGAACAATGTTTCTGTTGAACATCTTAGGCAGACCTTGGCCAGCATAACCTCCATTTTACTCTTATTAATTAGATTGATCTAAAATGAAAACATACATTCTTAAACATTATTTTCCCTGATTACAGCTGTCTTAGCACACAGGTATAGAGGAATGAAAAGCTGCTTCCTGCAAGTGCAATTTGGGTTTTGAAAACAACATCAGTGGTGCAAATATGCAGAGAGATGGAGGACAGAAGAGGGTAGGGTGGAGTCGGAGGAAGCCAGAGAGAACAGACAGAATAAAGAGCGACAGTGACAAACAGCAGTGAAGGGTTAGTCAAAACAACAAACTCAGTCAGTGGAAGATGCAGAATGACTGAATGTTGATTCACACTGTCAATAGCAACTGGATGATCCTAAAAAATAGAAATGTTTCAGCTCTTCTTTTCTTTAGCTGGGTAGAGTTATTATGCTGGCTCTGGTTGTCCAATCCCCATTTCTGCTACATGGGGATAGTTTCTATAAGCAATTTTGTTGAGTCCCCTCCCATTGAAAGGCTCTCTGGTAAAGCAGTGATGCAGTGTATGTGCAGGGACTGTTTAGTGAAAGGTAAGAACAGAAGCTGTATAATGCGCTGCGGTTACCAATGTGGGAGACGATAAAGAGTTTGCTGTCTTGGTTCAAGGTACGGAGCCTCAGTGTTATTATATTATAACCTTCAGAAGTATAGCAGCATCTAAAGTGCTGTTGTCTTCCTGTTTTCCCAGGAGATTGTACCTGGTGGCAGACAGAACTGCACAGTGAAAGCAAGCCTTATAGGAAACTAATTAAAATGCTGCTGGTGTCATTATTCTGCAGCCATTGCATGATGCAATTAACATTTACTTTAGATAAGATAAAGCAAAAAAAACGTGTGTATATCTCCATTTAAATAAACAAAAAACAAAGCAAGACCCTTGATCATTCAGCCAGACAGAATGAACGACTGACCTGAGAGTATACAGAAGGCTGTTCATTTAAAAGTGTCTGTTGTCGAGCCACTGCTTTCTTGCTTTGTCATCAATGTCTTAGCAAGAAAGTCCAGCCTCTGGCCATGTGGCAGAATGTTTCCTCCAGAGGCAGACAAGGATCAAAACTAAAGACGGAAGCTGTAAAAGTTGGTTCATCAGCAGCACAATGTTCCCATTTTCCCTCCGTGTCGGGCTTATAAAACATTATTGGGCCACAAAACATCTGTCAGACCATTAAGAAGACATGCATTAGCTTGTGCTGTTGTGTGTTTTGCATGTGTGTTCTCTTGAATTACCTTCTGTGTCATATATCAGGGTATGTAGAAGTGTGTGCGTGCATGACAGAATGAGTGAGACACTGACATGATTAATGCTTCATTTGCTTCAAGTTGCCCAACAGTGGCATCTAGTGGAGTGATGTGTGTGTTGCATATTAAATTAACTTGACCTCTGTGACTGTGTGTGTGTGTTTTAACATGTGTGTGTGTGCTCAGGTACCTTTACAAGTTGAGGGACCTTCATCTGGAGGGTGAAAACTACACCGAGGCAGCGTACACACTGCTGCTCCACTCTCGTCTGCTCAAGGTGACACACACACACACACACACATAAAGAGATCTTTTGTTGTTCTAATGCCTGAACTAGTGTCTTGCTCTGTCTAATCACTTGTCTGTCTGGCACGAATGAGCCGTTTTTTATTAGCTGATAAATGGTTGCTATGTCGTTGGCCTCCGAATGATTAAGCTCCGAGGTTAGTTTATGGCATAGCATCGGCCACAGTGGCTGCATCACTATGGTGATTGATTCCGTGTGTGCAGGTTTTTGTGTGAGCGTCGGCACACGCATGTGTCTGAGAGTGTTTGACCTCTTTTGTCTCTTCATCTCTTTTATGGGACACTTAGAGGTTCACAGAGAGGGACGGAGGAATAGGGCATTTGCTCCTTCCCTCTCTGCCTCGTACCATTACATCAAAGCAGTTGAACTCTATAACATTTTTTATAATCTCCATTCATCTCCAGTGTCAGTCCTGTCATGCCCGTTTCACATTATTGGAAAGTGTGGGCTGTAGCACACAGCTTGCTCTAATCCTCCTCTTTCCCACTTTTCTAAGCAGATAGAACAGCTCCTCGTCAGCTCTGTAGATCATCGTGCGCTTTTTGTTGGGTTTCTTAATGAATTTCTGTGTAATTCATATAATGGAAGATTAACTATTGTCGCATTTATATAATAAATGAGCCTTGTGCTGCTTGTTTTTGTGCACACTCTGCTTATGACTAATATTGATTTATTACAACAAAGGAACTGTAAGCTTTAAAGTCTTCTCCGCTCCTATTTCAACATCATGATAAATGGGGCAGGGAAAAACAAATTTGGCCTGATTGTAGCTTGTTTTCTTTAGTTCCAGCAGTCACAAATATGCACAGTACAGTATCTCACTGTTTGTTTCTGTCCTGTCCTCCTTATTGTTGTCTTTCATCCTGTCTTCACTGCAGTGGTTAGATGAGATGTGCAGCCCGCAGTTTGAGTCCCACGGCGCCCAAACGCAGCGGCAGCTCAAAGAAACTCTCTACGACACCATCATCGACTACTTTGACAAGGGCAAGGTCAAACAACTCGCTACTCTTTCTATGTCCTCATACAGTAATGTGATGATTTGACAAAATGCCCCAAAATAAACTATAGCAAAGCTTCCACACTGGAGAAAGTTTTCAGCATGACGGTTAGACTTAAATGTTAGATTTCTGTATTGAAATGTCTAAAAATGACTAGATTTATGTTTTGTACATTTGTGTTTTGTTTAGTCGGGTACTTACATTACAGATGTTGATGTCCAAACCTAAAGAAATCTTGAGTTAAATTTAAATTAATAGTGCATGTCATTTGGCTGCTTGTCAGTGGCCTCGTCCAGCCTTTAACCCGTCTAGTTGTTCTAACTTTCGGGGAAAGACGGTAAAAAACAGATAATATCAGAAAGTCATTGTAAATCGTACATTAGTTGTGTTTCCATCAGCGATTTTCTATGAGAATTTTGAATATTCTCATGAGAAAAGCTGGATGGAAACATCAAAATTTGCTAAAACTTTTGAAAAAGAAAACAGTGATTTAATGTATTTTCAATAATTATTTATATCATATTTAATATCAAGCAAGCAAGCTACAATGTACTACTACAACAAGTGGCTTATGGCAGCAGTCAAGCTAATGGTTATGGTCCCATAGGTAGTCGATCCAACCAATGATAAGTCAGCAAGTTGACGTAATCTTCACAGTGGTGTTTATTTAACAATAAAGAAAATAACTCCCATGACCCCATGCTACTTCATCAAAGTGGTTCTTCTGGTATTGTTTTGATTGCGAGATCCCTAGTGGCAGAAATGACATACCGTGCATTTAACTTTGGCAAACTCCCATAACTTTTGAATTCCTTTCAAAGAATGATAAAGAAATCACAATACCAGGCCGACACATTCATTGGGGGGTAAGCGAAAGCCCACTTAATCAGAATTCAATGCACAGACTTTTATTTTGGAAAACGTTCCTTTCCTGTATCAAACATGCCGTATCTTTAAAAGATGAGACAGTGTTGCAATCATGCAGTCATGGTCTCTGTGCGGTATGTTGGTGTCACATTCACTTTGTATTCTCTATGAGTGCTTTAAGTTCTCTGAAGCAGCGAAAGAGACATTTCCCTCCACTCTCCAGAGACCAGGAAACAGATTTTCACAAGATGAATTCCCACCACGACAGCTGCTGCCGATTTATTAGCAGATGGTGTAATGAAGGACACTTTCTTCTTCTTTCTTTGTGTGTGTATGCATGTGTTTAGATGTGGGAAGAGGCCATCACTCTGTGTAAGGAACTAGCCGAACAGTACGAGAACGAGATCTTTGACTACGAGTTACTCAGCAAGAGACTGGTAATACATGACTTCCTCAAATCTTCATGCTGCATCTTCTGCACAATAATCATGATCTCACTTGTTCCCCCTGTGTTTCATTCTCTCAGCCTTTTCTCCTTAATCCCCTTTATAGATGTTGTAGATGTTCTTGGGTTTAAGGGGATGCAGCGACACACAAGTCTGACGATTTACCATGACATGAAAATTGATGGTTATCACACATGTACATTTCTTTTTATAGTACTGCTTGAATACAGACAGTCTGACTACCTGTCAGACTTTTTCTATATGCACACATTCAGACATAATTGATTTATTTATATTTTCAAGAGAGATTAGATCTTCCTCCCTTTTTCTCATAATTTATTTTGCTCAGATGGAAAATGTTCAACTTTCTTATTTTATTTATATTCAAAGGGGAGACTTTACTTTTATTAAAAAATAGATCCAAGTTTAAATAAAGCGTTTGTTCAACCACAAAAGTATCATTATAACAAAAAACAATTTCTTAAACTGTAATATATTGTGGGACAGTAGAGGAAAAATGAAATCAATGTGATTTGTCCAGCAGCCAGTCTTTAAGTTATAAAATTCAACAGTTACCTTCACTTCGGACCTCTTTGTACTCTGAGATATTACCAATGATTCAGCACAACCATTAATCTCTGACTAGAAACAACCACTTACTTGACACTTCCACTCCTCCTGATAAATCAGTCATTTTCTGAAGAACTCTGAGCTTCCACAGTTACCATATAACCCCAAAGTGTGATTCCTCAACACCAATAATCATCAACTTCAAACTCTTCTTAAACATCCTTATACTTTGTCCTTTGCAACACTAATATACCCAAATCCAGCACCTCCTCCTCCTCTTTCACTGAACTCTCCTTCCCCCTCCCTACAGAGAGTTACACTTTTACCAACAATGGAAAAATCCCTTTCTTTCTTTGTATGACTGCAGCAGTGGCTCTCTCAGCTAATGCCAAATTTATGTGGTTATATAAATGACAGTCATTGCCCTTGGATACAGTGTACTTTATTTTTTCTACATCTATCACCCTCAGAGGCACCCGGCATTCTGCTGAGGGTAGCTTTGTCATTGGCACAGGCTGGTAAAACTGCTACGGCTGCACACAGTGCACATCTCACACTCCTCTGTCTCTCTTTGTCTCTCTGCAGGAGAAACAAGCCAAGTTCTATGAAAACATTATGAAGATCTTGAGGCCGAAGCCGGACTACTTTGCAGTGGGCTACTACGGACAGGGCTACCCTCCGTTCCTCAGGGTTTGTGTTTTCACTGGTTGGTGGTAATAAAATGGAGCGGTGTTACAGAAAAAGAGGTTTTAGAGAGTAAAAGCACACAGATTCACATTATGTGTAAGAACACGAAGGTATCACTGAGTCCCTTTATTGTACAAAGGGACAAATAGAAAAGTTTTTACCCATTATCAGCAATGAAGCCAAGCTATTTAAAGTTGCAGCAGTGGACACGTTTCTGAACAGAATGGGACATAAAGCACCTTATGGGAACGTTGTGGATCTGTGGATTTCAGCAGAGTGCAGAAGTAAAATATTCTACTGTTTATGGCTCTTACATTCATTAGATACGTTTATCTGCTGTGGTAAGGACAATGATAAAGTCAGTGACTCAGTGTTTAAGAGCTCTGTCCTGTTGAAGGGAGTCGGGGTAATCACAGAAATACACATTTTTACTATCATAATTTTTAACACCGGTGCATTTCCTGTGGTTTCAGAACAAGGTGTTCATCCACCGCGGCAAAGAGTACGAACGCAGAGAGGACTTTCAGAACCAGCTGATGAGCCAGTTCCCCAGCTCGGTGCGCCTCAACACCACCACCATGCCAGGAGAAGACATCAGGAACTCTCCGCTGCAGTGTATCCTTCAAATCACTCACATGGACACACAAGACACATATAGAGAGAGCAGGAAATGTAAAGACTCATTCCACAGCACCACAGGAAGTCACTCCTGCCTGTGGCCATCAAACTTTCCCAGACACTCAGTCAGTAGACTGGCCCTCAGACTTATTTCACCCCTGTCAGCATCCATAACCACATCACTTATTTATGTCTTCAACTGTGCAATACTGACACAATAATTTTGAGCAATAATTCAACAGGGGCATGAATACTGCATTTATATGGTATATTTCAACTAATATTCATATGATCTTATATTATTATTGCACTTTAATGCACTCTGTACTACATATTATCTTCAGCTGTATTGTTATTAATACTGTTGTTATATATTGTTGTCACATTTTTATGCACTTATTTGCATTTTAGAAGAGTAACAGCTGTAACATAACCCAGTTTTCCACCAGGGATCAAACAAGTGTTTTATGATTGTGCTCTTTGTTCTAAATGCTACACATGGATTTACAGCCAGAGAAATATCAGGGGACCTTTTGCCTGGAAACACAATAAAACATACCCAGACATCTAAGTGTATTAGAGCTATTCATCTCGACAGTTCTGGTCTGGATCTAAATTAAATTTTTGTTTACTTTTATTGCACCTTTGGCTCTACCTCTATATATATTAAAACCCAGTCGCTGGAGGTCTGAGACGTCCCTCAACCATCAGTTTCTGACACGGGGACGCAGAGATGCCGTCCAACCTGCACTGATGTTTTATTCCTGAGCGATCCGAACCAGATATCCAGTGTTTCACAGTGCAGCCAGTCCTGGAGATTCCTCCTCGCCTGAAGAACAAACCTGTCCCCGACCAGATTATCAAGTCAGTTCAAGAGCACTTTAATTTTTCATATTTTCATAAAGAAAAAAGGAAATGTCTGTGAAGTGATATGCAGGACTGATAATGTCACATTCCATCTTATTTCCTTTGTCCTCTGTGTCTCTCCTCTAACACCATGTGCAGCTTCTACAAGTCCAACTACGTGCAGCGTTTCCACTATTCCAGACCTGTGAGGAAAGGGCCCGTGGATCCAAACAATGAGTTTGTTGTGAGTTATTTCTTAATAATAGGACTCAAGGCCACTGGGACCATAAAAGTCTTTCAGAAGCTATTTTATACTTGCTTTGTTATCAGCCTGAAAAGGTGAGAACAGCAGAGTGTGGTGCCATTATACAAGAAGACACCATAATCAAAGGTTTCAGATGAGCACTTGAGATGCAACATTAGGTTCAGGTATCACTGTAGTGTAACATTACATATCAGATGTGTAATGGTGAAGAATAGAAGAACAAATGGCTGATGAAAAATAGAATTTTGCCTCGTGTTTAAAAACAAAATAAATAAATAAAGGCCAGGAGGAGAAGTAACAATGAGGAAGAGAAAAAGGCCGGTGGGAGAAAGTAGGTTAGCTCTCATAGGGATTTTTTTTTTCCCGTCGATACTGAGAGATTTCATTGTTGTAGGGATCTGAATTTCTCTCCTTATACCAGTGGGAATGACTTATACCTTCAGAGTAGAATGACAATTGAAAGAATTGGATTTGAAGTGGACAAAAGTGACTGGAAATGTAAGGTTCAGTTCTCACAGTTTGGAGGACTTTGGACTGGGAGTTCTGGGTGTTTCACACCATTTCTAATGTCTTTTGCACATAATTTGATGGCTGCTGGAAAGAAACTTGTTAACATGCTTCCTTTTTGCTCTGATGCTCTCTGGTCTGTGGTGTTGAATCTGGAATCTGGAGCTGCTCTAGCTAAAATTTGTTGCAACCTAAAACAAAAAAAGGATCAAGCTAAAAGAGATCTCTGATGTCTGATCTCTACCTTTTGCTACCATCCTGCCATTGTTTGTATTCTCAGCCTCACTCTCTGTGAGTTCACTTTATACCGGCCTACCATTAAACACTCTGCTGCAGCACCCGCCTGAACAGGACTTTAAATGACTTTTTTGTTGTTCTCTGTTCCATGCCTTTGTTTCAGTCTATGTGGATTGAGCGCACCACCTTCACCACAGTGTACAAGCTGCCAGGGATCCTGCGCTGGTTTGAAGCCACTGACATGAAACATGTAGGTTTGGTGTTTTCACTCCATGTTTGCTGTGATCCGTTGTCTCCAGTGTAACATGTTGCCCGTCTGATTAAACTCCTTTTCTTTTGTTTTTATTCAACTGAGTTTTTTATCCTACATCTCATCTCTCTCTCCTCTCTCCTCCTTCTTGCTCTTCCACCATTCGGCATCTCTTTCTAGACGACCTTGTCTCCACTGGAGAACGCCATAGAGACCATGGAGTCCACCAATGAGAAGATTCTGACCATGATCAACCAGTACCAGGCCGACTGGACCCTTCCCATCAACCCCCTCTCCATGCTGCTGAATGGCATCGTGGATCCAGCCGTCATGGGCGGCTTCGCCAAGTATGAAAAGGTAAAAATCCTCC
Source organism: Serranus cabrilla (assembly GCA_903364295.1). Classification (NCBI taxonomy): domain Eukaryota; kingdom Metazoa; phylum Chordata; class Actinopteri; order Perciformes; family Serranidae; genus Serranus; species Serranus cabrilla. Next base: position 236,297 of record CAFUXE010003136.1, on the reverse strand, counting down.
CTAAAGATTTGTCTTTATATCAAAATAAAGATCTTGCTATAACACTACGCTCTTCACATTATAATGTGATGCTGATTCATTTTTTGTTTAGTGGCGTGGCAGCAATACTGTGGCAAAACGATTTTCCAAAACAAATGCAAATAAAAAATTAATAAAAAAGAACAATAAAAAGGAATTAGATCAAAAGAAAAACAAAGACTATTTACTCAAAACATGTCAGCTGAAAGTCAAGCTTATTACACCTACTGAGATGGTGTGTGTGCAGAATTTTAACAAAGCTTCACCCTCTCAGTACTGTTTTTGATGTTTATAGGAGACCTATCTGAGACTCCTTCTCTGCTTCATTTAGTATCTAAAATCAGTAACACCTCCTGAGGCTGAATATGATCAGACATTAATCCTGCGGTCCAAATTACATTAAATGCAAGGAACCTTTTAGAGTATTCATAACTAGAAATATTATCAGTATTCATCCTCAAACAGCGTTCAGTGTTCTAATATCCTGCATAAAATAAGATCAGTGGGCTTAGAAAGTGCGCATGTGGCTGGAAAAGTCCGTAATTAATTTACAAAGTGCCTGGGCAGGTGAAATGTATAGCCATGATTTTTTAAATGAGTTTTTAATATTTCCTCTGTATCAGGCGTTCTTTACCGAAGAGTACAATCTGCAGCACCCAGAGGACAAAGATAAACTGCTGCGCCTCAAAGACCTCATCGCGTGGCAGGTACTGAACCCGCCAACACACATACCTGAAAATATGAACAAACCACGTGTAGCTGTGTTGCTTTTATGTGGATGTTGTGCTGACAATGTAATATTTGTATTAATAGATCCCATTACTGGGTGGAGGCATCTCTCTCCATGGGAAGAGAGTGACCGATGACCTGCGTCCTTTCCACGAGCGCATGGAGGAGTGCTTCAAACAGCTGAAGAAGAAAGTGGAGAAGGAGTACGGCGTGAGAGAGCTGGTGAGAGCCGGGGCCATGAGAGATGGAGACGAGACAAAGAGTAGTAGTAGTACTAGTTTTCATTAAAAGATGGTGTTTCTCTCACATTCAAAACATGTTCTTTCCTGCCAGGCTGGACAGAGTTAGCGTGGTAGGGCTTTGCTAATTAAGCTGCAAATGAGCTGACCCAGGCGAATTTTAAAGATCAAAGTACTCACAAAAGCCTCTGAGTGTAGTGTTGATATGGGATTTGTACCTTTAAAATTCTCTACAACCAGAACGCGCTTTGGATGGTCTGTCTGGGGCTAAATATGGTCATTAACTTGTAAATTGGCTCTGCCCTTCAGGAGAGATTAAACTAATGATGAGTAGGAGTGGTGCGCTGTTTTTAAGAGAAACTTCACTTGCTTTTGCTTTTATTGCATTTTCTAATTATGGACTTCTGCCTAGTTTCACGTTCACCGGCCAGGTTTCCTTTCAAATAGATTGGAAATTATAACCAAATTTCAAGAAAATCTGTAAAAGAAAATGAATGATTGTTTTTCATCCTCATTCTACAATGTACAGCAACACTGGGTGCAGTTTTAGAGTAATATCGCAGAATGTAGTATATGAATGAAGGTTGAAAGCTTTTCTGCAGCTCTTGCAGAAAAAAGCGTTTTGAATACTCACTATGACTAGAAATACTTCAACTGTTCCACCACAGCCTAGTGTAAAAACTTTCATGCAAAATTTGATGGAATTTTCACTCTTCGCACTTTTTTTTGTACATCTAAATACAGGCAGTTGGAAATGCACCCTCTATCTATAAAAAAAAAAAGCAATATCCCAGCATTATTTTCTTTTTTAACATTGTTCAACTGTACTTCCAGCCGGACTTGGATGAAAGGAAGTCCACCCGTCCTCGCTCCATGCTGCGCTCCATTCGTCAGTCCATCATTTCCATCTCCTCACTGCAGGGATCTGAATGTGGGACTCCAGCAGAAAGGTAGCATCACATACATGTGCTGAATGAATTCATCTTAGAGTGTGAAGAGAAGCCCAACATTCATTGCAACCATTAGCATCTCATCCAGTATATTGCAGTAAATAATATAAATGAATAGCCACCTCTGTGTTCTAATTACCAGCATAAGGTTAAGCCAACATCTCATCTCAAAAAGAATTCTTTATGAAAAATTCACACCAAAAAAATAGGAATATGAAACGTCAGGGTAAGTTTCATTAAATAGCACATTTAATACTCAGAGGAAACTCAAGGCCCTTACAGAATAAAGTGGGTTCTTTTAAGACACAGGTATGAGAAATAAACATTCATTAAAATGTCTTTTTAACATGAAAAGTTTAAATACAAACAGGTCGGAAGAATAAAAAGTGTTAAAAGGAGTTATAATTATAAGAACTATAATGATAATAATAAAGACATAAATAAAATGCGAAAATAAAAAAGCAATTTCAGTAAAACCCAAACAGAGTGTAATTTCATTTAAAAAGCATTGGCATAAAAGTCTTTGGCCTGTTTTAAAGCAGCTGGTGGGATGAGTTACACTGGCAGTTTGTTCCAACAGTGAGCAGAATAATAACTAAAAGCAACTTCACCATGTTTTGTTCTGACTCTGGGATCTGTTAGCCGACCTGTTCCCACTGAATCCAACACATCACCCATTTATTTAACGACTCTCACCCTTCCTGCCTCCCCCCAGGGACTTCCCCCCCGAGTCGCCCACCTGGACCTCCACCCTGCCGCGCTCCAGCGGCAGCGTGAGTGCAGTGGAGGGGGTGATGACGGTGGGTGACGCGGAGGTCAAACTGAGGAAGAGTAAGAAGAAGAAGAAGAGGAGCAGCATGATCTTCATCTCGGAGGAAAGAGAAAGGACAAGTACACTGGACTGCAAACGGGTGAGATGGAGCTGTAGGTGGGAGTAGATCATGAGAAAGGCAGAGAGAGAGAAAGGAAGGTAAGAAGTGATGTTACAGTAGCAGAGCTGAGTATCTGTGGAAGTGTTGAGCTTTGTGTGAACTCTGTCTCCCTCTAGCTGTCCAAGAAGCAGGAGTTCCGCAGTGACACCAACCTGTCTGAGCCCAATGAAGGAAACGTGTCGCTGACCAATGCCAACTCCAGATCCCTGCCTGCCATCACAGGTGACTCACACACAGATTCACATAGCGTGCTGTGATTTACACATATAGTCAAAGAAGAAGTAATGAGAGGAAGGAGTGCGTTTTTCCTGACTGTAGAGAAAGGAATGGGATTGTTTTTAACAGTGTGTGTTGAAAATAAGTTGGCAAGCGGGCCAGTGTTGCAGTAATAGTCTGACCTAACACACACTCTGATGTGAGGTGGCAGATTAGTGAATCAGTCATGCTGGCTGTCATTTTTCAGAACTAGGCAGCAGTTCCATCCAGTTTATATTTCATTGTTTGAGTTGCATAACCCTGGACCTCGAATTTAGGCACCAGACCACAAATCACTGATGTTTCTCTGGCGTCCGGCCATGTTTGGACCGAGCCAGCTGAGCCAGCATCCATGGCGGTGTTAATACACCACCGCTGTTTAGCACAAGCTGCACAGCCTCACTGAACACACACACACACACACAGCGCCACCGGTGTTGCCAGAGCACACAGTTCATCAGCAGAACAGCTGCAGGAGCACAATTAGTCACTTTAAATCGCCGGGCTGCAGGAGGAGGTTTCATCGTAAGCTGGTTATCAGTGAGACACAAACACTAAATCCTCACTGGTTCCCGTGTGCAGGTCTGTCCTTGGCAGTGGTCGGAGGCGCAGAGGAGGTGGACTCCATCAGAGCCAGGAGGGACAGTAAGAGCATGTCTGTCTGTGGGACCTCTGACCGCACAGCAGACAGACGCTCAAAGGGGGTCATCAACCTCCTCTTCAAGTCCAAGGTGAGACCAACAGGCTCAAAGTCTGTATCATTTTCTGTCATATTTATTGACACTGTCACTACATCCACACAATAAAACACAAGACCTATAATATGTGGAAAAATCAACTTCCTCCTTCTCCTCCTGGTGCTCTGAATTGCACCAGCCCCAAAGGAAAACAGCCATTCAGAGCAGAGCAGTGTTGAACACAGCTGTCAATCACTGCTGGTGAACTTCAGTCAAACTGTCAAACTCGGCAGCGCTGATCAAATATGAATCAAGATTCTGTTGCTGTGTTGCCTTGTTCTCATCTCAGATGTTTTCAGAAACATCCTTCAGTGACTGGTTAAATGTAAAATTAGATAGTTTGTGACCAGGATGTGATCATTTAAACAGACAAACAAATGTTCTCTGGAGAGACAAGAGGGAACTCAAGTTCATTCAGAGCATTTCGCTGAAAGGAAACCAAATAAAACAGAGAATTATGTTGAATCCTATATATTTTTCTGAAGAATGAGCTGCTGCAAATGTATCCAAACCGTAGTGTTGTACCTGTTCCAAATTTGCATTGCTGCCGTTATGAAAGGTTTTGATGCAAAATACTTGCAGGTAAGTATTTCACATTTGCATTTATTTGCATGCCCCAATATGTACGAAAATATATTTTTATTTTAATCCAACACAGTATTCTAGGTGAAAATCATGGTCATTTTACCCCTAACTTAGACTAAATATTGATTATGCATTATGCATATTTGTTTCTTTCCACAGAGCTCCAAATCTGAGGATGTGAAGAACAGTGACTCAGCCAAAGACAGTCACAATCATTTCTGAAATCCTTAAATTTCATTTCCTCTTTCCTTGACTTATCTTTAAGCGTTTGTTTTACAAAGAAGTTCACATAAACCTGCAAGCAAAACCACATTATGCACTGGCTCAGTCTGCCTGTCAGTCTCAGTATTGCTGTTGCCTTAATATAATTGATTTTACCTGTCAATAAAGACTATTTTTGTGCTGTGACCTTTTTTCCCGGTAATTCGAATGATTTCCAGTGAAGCTAAATGCCATCTTACAGCTTTTCAATCAATTCTGCTTCTACAAGAACGAGCAAACACAAACCATCCTGCCAGCGTGCCTGATTAAAAAGCTTCTTATTATAAGGTTTTCAGCATTGTTGTGACTGACTGAAGTTAATGGGAAAATAATCATTTGATAAAGCACAAAGGCTACCGTGTCCTCCCAAAGGACTTTAAACAGAACATGCTGCCAAAAAGCTTTGGCTCTGATACAACAAACAAGAAAGACTAATAAATTCAAACAAAATATGGACACAACAAACTGCGGAGCATACTGTACAAAGCTGCTACAGCTTTTGTTGTGTGCACAAAGGGATGAGACAAAACAATTTCATATTTATTTAAACTCTAAGTCATATTGTATTTGTGCACGAGTTGGAATAACAATTTACTTTTATCAAAAATCTAAAAACATTTAGCATTTTGGTCAATATGCTTTTCGCTGTAATAGATACCACTTTCATGTCTGTATGCTGAATATAAAGCTACAGCTAGGACACAATTTGCTTAACTTGGCATTAAGACCGTGTGCATGGCTCTGTCTGAAGATAACATAATCCACCTCTAAACCTCATTTATTAACATGCTTCTTCTTTGTTACTGCAGAAAGTAATACATAATTATAACACAATTGTAACAACACCGTAAACACACAAACTGTCATTTTCATTCAAATTAATTTTGGTTCAGATTAAACAATGGAGATATAACAAGTAACAGTAACAAAGCTTTAAATGTGTTGGACAGAACCCGGCTGTCTGTGCGTCCAGTCCCTATGCTAAGCTAAGCTAAGCTAAGCTAAGCTAAGCTAAGCTAGTCACTTAGCACTAGCTTCATACAGCATGTACGGTATGGTATGTATCTTTTTATCCAGCTCTTGGCCAGAGGACGGAAGATTTGCCAGAAAGTGTACTTTAGCACAGGTGTACTGTAGTTACTCTAAGATCCAGGAACTGCTAAAGCTAAATACATTCATTAGTTAAAAAACAAAAAAGGTAAAGAGTTAAAACTACACCTTTAAAGGAGACCGATTGTGTACATTTTCAGGAATTGTCATTTCTACTTGTTTACGTGCTTTATTGTTCTAAAGCACATTATTTTTCCTATACTGCTTGAAGATACTTATATCCACTCTGTATGAAACACACCTTTGCAAAGGTACTGTAGTTCTCAAGCGGAGGGTGAAGAGACCCAAACGGGGGTCTGATGATTCTAAAGAGCCTGCATGTGACACAGAGGGGGGCTGAATCTGAATGGGTTCTTGAATCTCATGTTTGCTGATCAATGCAGCCCACTAAACACCTGGCTGTGTTGTTTTATTTCACAGTTTGTGAGCTGGTAGGCACTCCAGATATGCAAATGTATGTGGCCTCCTGAAATGTTGAGCTTTTTGGAATGCATGAAGCATGATGGGATATTGACCCTTGGTGATTTATGCTTCTTTGATGGTGCCATAGAGCAGCAGGTCATCAACTACACTTGTCCAAGGGCCGGACTTTTTCTAAGCAGACACTGCGGGTGCTGGACTTTCAAATGAGGAAAATGTAATGTACTAATGCCTAATTAGCCTATCATTGTTTGATATTTTCACTTTTTTTCACATTTTTATTTGCCTATATCAGTGCCGAAGAAAATGCTCTCAGACTTCTGCCAATAAGGCAGTTTACTGAGGAGTGATTGTCAGAAACTGTGACTGTGGAAATAAATACCAGAAAGCTTTTTTTCCTCACATTTTCTGAATTCATCAGACTATTCTGGGGGCCAAGCTGGGAACCGTATGTGGCCCATGAGTCACCAGTTGATGGTCGCTTCCACAGAGAGGCTGGCTGGTCTTTTTCACCACGAAATACTTGTGTGTTTATATGAGGATTTTAGCTAGTTCCCATAAGTTATATAATGCAGTGTAATTTTTAATGTCTGTTTATGTTGCTGCAGTAGATAGATACAAGCCCATCAATTCCCCATAGAATCTGATCGCTGAGAGGGAGTGTGAATAATGTAATAACAGCCCAGGACGGGCAGGTCTGCAGGGACAGCGTCCGTACAGCTCCCTGGATCTGAAAACTGTTGTGGGCCAGAGGAAAAAACAAACTCTATGGTGGTGGTGAGCTGATTTCCTCTTTTTTCTCCTGCAGCAGAAAAAGTGAGTAGGAGAAACATTGCAGCCTTCAGGCCAGTCTGGAACTTTACTTTATGACTTGTGTTATCTCGCCCCCGCTCAGTTTGCTGCGGTTTCCCACAGGTGCAGTCATCCTGCAGGTCCATTCTGGCTTATTGTGAATCCATGTCACTCAACCCTTCAAAGTCCGGACAGATAGCGAGGAAGTGAGGTGGGCAGGAAAATAGCTTGAGTCTTACTTTCTTCATTGACCTTAGTGACATTTTAATAAAGATATTAGGATCAATTGTTAAAAGAGCAGACAGGACGTTGCCTGTAATGAATATGAATTAGTAGCCGGTGCACTCAATGAGGGAGATTATGTATCACCTACATTGGTAAAAGGTCATCATGTTAGAAAATATAATTTTAAATTAGACTGTTTTAATGATCCCTTGATGTGGATGAATATCTCACATTTGGCCGGCGGTGGTTTTATTTCCTCACGATGTCTCTGTGCTCCGTCCCGAGAGAGTGGAGACGGTCAGAGGGTTATTAGGAACAATGGAGACATTTTTCTTTTCCGTTAATAATACTGCCATTATCTGGTGCCACACTGACCACCAGGTTCCTCCACAGCCAATTTAAAGTTACAGACCAGCCTTTTAAAACTCGTCCAAAGTCCTGTACTGCAATACTTCAGTGTGGCGTGTGGATCCTCTGATTAAACCATCGCTCCGTGACCACAGAGTGATTCCTGTGCAGAGATATCTATCTCGTATCTGCAAAAGAAGGATGGATTGGGTTGGTGGCTAAGTGAAATGATATGCTGTATATTCTCAAATGGGATGAAGGCCCTGAATCGCATCACTGACCAACAGTTTCACTCCCATCTAAAATACCAAAACTGTCCTAGAAAGTTTGTAGCTTTGCCAAAATACTAATAGATCAAATCTCTGCTGTGTAAAGGGAGAAATGTGTAAAACATTTTAAAAGCATGCTCATGAAGCTATCAGACATTAATGTGGAAACTTGTTCCAAACTCGGCCTGATTATTAATGGCTCGTGGCTGTATTCATCATATTCATATCAAAGTTAATGATCCTGCTGCTCTGTGGCTGCTTTGGTTTCCAGATGGAACACACGTCAAAAACTCAACACACAACTCCTGCAATTATTATGAAATGTTAGTTTTAGCCTCTGAAGGCGTGTCAGATTTTTGGTGATTTAGTTTGAAGCTTTTATTGGAGCTGTCATGTTGTTTGGTGCTGTTACGTACATGTCATGTTAATTGGTCTAACTTATGTGCTCAGGCATTTTGAAGACTTGTTATGGCATCCAGCTCGGCTGCTTCTTTAAAACGACTCTTCTGTTCATCTGTGGGTCAAGCGGTCAGACGAGTTATTACATTTGGAGGCTCGCAGGTGCTACAGCCAGTGTGAGTGTCCGTTAAAGACACGTAATGTATCCTTAAACAACCTGTGTCTGGTCAATATATCAGTTTAATGACACTACTAAAAAGCATATTAATATCCTGAGTCCTCAGAGCGCCATGCAGGCTTTCTTATAAGGAATTTATCAGCAAAGACTCACAACAAAGCTCACTTATACCTTATAAGCACATTTGCTTTCAGTGTCATTTTATTGAAACAAGCACTGAATGTTGTATTATAAAGATTTGAAAGAGGAGATGAGTTCTATGCATTATTGTTTACACACAGATATAATCTCCTATTCTGCAAAGACCCAATGAAAATGCTGTTTTACAGAAATGCAAAACATTTGATCAGCAGACGTTTTAAAGTGATTCTGTGAACAAGGTGCAGAAAAATGCAGCTGGTGTTTACTGTATACCTGTCTGATGTATATTTATTGATCAGTATATAAAAGAGTGCTTTCTTGAGTTGGATTTCTATCTGAGGAAAGAACCCTGAAGCCAAAGCCGGATTTCACACAAAGAACGCTCGCGAAACCTCACAGTGAAGGCTTTTTTCCAAGTACCTGATATGATCAAATGTATAAGGAGCCAATTAATGGACAGATGCATGCATGAGATGCCGGGCAGATAAAATGTTAAGGTGTATAATTTAAAAAAAAAACCTGTCTCTAGATATGTAAACAACGGATTAGCTTGGCAGCTCTTCCCCCAGAAAGCTAAAATCATCCAAACTTTACAGCCTGGATGCATTTGTTTAAAGCTGTTTGAAATGTTTCTGTCAGGGGATCTGATTAAAGCACAGTTGAACATGAAAAGGGTTTAATTTATTTAGGAAGGAGTGAAGTGGTCAGTAAATTATAGATGCTCTCGCTGTGGGATTTTCAATATCTAACTAAAGTGAGCACAGCTGCAGAGAGATCTGCAGGCTGCTCGGTGCTGTGGCAGCTCCAGTCTGTGTCGGTCTGACAGCCTCGACTGAGCAGCTCCACTCTGTCTGAAATTATAATGAATTTCATAATGAGCAGTTGATGGCAAAGTAATAAAGGTGGTAATTTGAAAACAGTGATACTAATGCTTAGCGCAGTGGAAGAAGGCTCATTTACAGCTAATTTCAAGCAAATTATATATTGGCATCGGAAATTTCCCCATAAGAGTTGTCATTATTGTTGGGATTGTTGCAGTGCAGACGTTGGTATCATGTCACAATAACTGAGCCAGTAAGTCTGATGTGCTCCTGTCGCCCCATAATGATTGTTGTAGTTATGATTATTGTCCACTAGGGGACAGTAGAGCATTAGTGCACAGTTTAACCACACCACCAGGCTGCATGGTGTGACTCTTCAGAGGAAAAGAAAACAGAAAGATGGAAAAGAAAAGAAAAAAGAAACAGGAGGAGATAAAATTACTTTTGGTTGTTGAAGAAAATTGATGCTTGGTTACTCTTTATATTCGATCATATTTCAAAAAGATGCAAACAGGGCACAGAAACAGGAAAAATCAAAAATGTCAGAAAATATTTCAAACAAGGTAGGAAATATTTAATAGCCTTTATTATAGAGGCTTTTGAAAGCTGCTGCCTCAGCTGTATAGTAACAACAGCCAATTCGAAGAAGGTGACAAGTATAAGATAATGTAAACAACAATAACATGAAATTAGATTAAAATAATTACTTGAAAAGTACTCATATAAAGGTTTAATAAAGGCTGTGAGATGAATGAAAAGACACCAAATCTATTTCATTGTGCTTTTAGAAAATGAGTAATTTTGATCCGGCTAGTGTGTGAAACTTGTGACTGTGTTACAAACCTTCTTATTGTACAGCTAGACTGATACTGATATATGTTGTCGAAAACAAATAGGAATAATTAAAAGTTGGACTGGAGTTCACAGGCAGACGTTTACCTGCATTAGAGACTCCTCCGCTGTGATTGGCTGTTTTCCTTCGGGAGCGATGGATTCTTGTAAATCATTAGGAGCACCAGCAGGAGTCAGACGAACCTGACTTCCACAGATTATCTGTCTCACGGAAGTGTCAGGAAATAGTTACAGTTTGAGAAAAAATAACAAAAAGTTATTTTTCTAATAGTTACCCACTGAACCTTTAAAGAAAAAGTGACCGAGGTGAGGCAGTTGTTTTTTCTGAACAGACAGTTTGAGTGGTTTCTCACATTAGAGAGGCGAACGTCCCTCCGAGAATAAATGCTTCAGTGAATCTTGCTTCTCACACCTGCTGGTGATTTTAGCCACAAGGAAGTGTCAGCTACACCGTCATGTTAGAGCTGCAGGGACTTTCTACTCATCCACACTCCCAGACAACATCCAAGATGGCAGAAACCGGAACACGTCACTATCAAAGTGAAGATATAATGCACACTGTTTGCAGGCAGCCTCTCTTAAAGAGACACATTTAAATATCAATTCACAAAATCTTATACAATTTATGCAGTACAATCCTCATTTGAAGTCTCATTTATCCAGTTGCATGCTCACTACTTCCCAAATACATGCATTTCTGCCTAAATCTTACTATTCAAATCTGTGCGAGTCTGGACAAGTAGCACACCTGCACAAGTGTGAAGCAAAATGCACTTGCTCCTGTTGGCCACTGAACCCTTACACATCTACCAGCAGCACACTCACACAGAATGATTGTGCAACACAATAGAAGTTATGAATGGGACTAATACCTGCATTGTTCCTGAGATTCAGGAGAGGGCAGAGTGTTTTGAGCTCTCCATGGCCTTCCATCCTAAATGCAATGGTTCAGATTAGCTCCAGGATATTGGCTTTTTCTCTCTCCAAAGTTAAACTTATGCACAAGGACAGTTTTCTCATTCCCTCAGCACTCAGTTCGCCTTTGGTCAGCACTGTTTTGATCTATGCTCCAGTGTCTCCAGCCGAGGTCTTAAAATTTAATCCAGTCGTCCCCTGTGGGTGTTTGTGAAGGATTTGTTTGCAGGTAAAGGATAGTTGGGGTTAGGGGACACTATGAATACTTGTCACATCAATATGTGTCCTTGGTGTGTGGTATTAATATCAGAGAGGGAAAAGTAACAACAAAGCAGTTGTAATAGGAAGTATTGAAGTAGCATGCAAAGTAAAGCCTTCTTTTGTCTTTAGCTTTATTACTTAATATTCACTTCATTTTTCTTATATCGTCTTGTTTATTATTGGTTATTTCAGGGGCCTGAGCTGCATACGGCTCTTTGGCCCCTCTTCAGTGACTCCCTGTGTTTTAGACAAAAAATGATATGTAAATGAATAACCAGCTTTTGTTAAGCTTTTAATTTCCATTCATCATTGTTAGTCACCAAGGAGAGCAAAGTATTTAATAGCACACCAGCATCAACATATCTGGCTCATCAGTGTGCATGGTCTGCAGCGAGAAATTGACAAATTATTTCCTTTAACAAATATGTTTTGATAACTTTTTTTCCGCTCAAAAATTTGCATTTTAATGTGTTAGTTTGTCTCAAACAGAGTGGGTGAGACTCTTTCTGTTTATGTGTTGTTTTTTTGAAGGAGACAGAGCAGTGAATATCCAAACTGCTCCATAACAGCTGCCACTGACAATTAGCTCGGGGGTTACCTATTGACAAAACAAGCAAAAGAAAATTGTAGAAATAGTAAGTTGACACTGGTAACCAAACACACCACAGCTTCAAGAGCTGCTTCTTATTACATTTTACTTTTTAAGTTATTGTACCAGATATTTAATTGGGTTTGCCCACTATTAAAAAGGGTTTGAAATTACTTATTCTCAAATCTCCTCCATATATAAGTCTGTGTTTATCATTTTACATTTAAAGACAACTTTTCTGTTGAACTTCCCACTCCGGCCTGTAGAGTGCAGTGTTGAAATGTGCCAGCAGTGAACTCTTCCACTGTGGCTGATGGAGGAAGCTGCTGTGTTGAGAATGAAGGCTGTTGAAAAGCCGACACACCTCCGTAAATCAAGTCCAATAACGTGCTCGTTATCAGCCTCCTTCTCCTCTTCCCACCCTCTGTTCTTTGGCGGTCAGTCCACGTTCCTCTCTCCGGCTCCTTGTAATTGTCTTGTTCTTACTTTGCCAACACTTCATCTCTCTCCTCACTCTTTCCAGCTCATTTTGCCCTCCATCTAGGACTCTTGAATCTCTCTCCATCTCTCTGAAAGGTTTCATAAACAGCTGATGGGGGAGCAGAAAGTGGAACAGCGCTGCTGTGACTTTTAATGGGCCTCCCTGGTAATCCTTAATCTGACAGCTCATCAAAGCAGACCGTGCTGCTCACGTTCCCCCTTTCTGGGCTCACTCACCAGGACACATGAGTGTAATGTACCACATGTTATCTGTGCCTGCAGGCTTATGAGCATGGGTTATGCATATTTAGCACATATACTGTATAATATACTGTAGCATGTGGTTTGGCTTAAAATTATAGATGACAGGGTGCTTGAGTGTGTCATTGGAGAGTTGATGGAGAAAAGATGAAAGGTGTTAGCCTGCAGTATTTGCAAAATTTATGAAAGAGTTCAATGCAACATTTATTCTCAGAATGACTGTTATGACATATCTACGTGTTTGCTTTCACACTGATAACTCAATTATGTTTTTGCTGCCGCTGTTTTTTTATTTGCAGGGCTACATGTAGACCTTTGTGACCTGTCAGGTTATTATAGTTCAGTTTCCCGCCTTATTTAGATTGTAGGAACATTAATTGAGAAGAAATAGAAATATAGTTGTATTTGGTGCAAGTGCCTCTCTGTAAAACTGATATTTGACACCAGAGATCGACACAAATCCCCAAAATTGCATCTTGTACAGTCAGATGGCAACTACAATGCAGCATGTGCACCAGTGGAGCATCCAGTACATGTCCCAATACACTACATGTTGTGTGTCTGCCAGGAACCAGCTGCTTTAGTAGAGCAGAGAAGCCAGGATGTATTGTAAACTATTTGTAGAGAGGAAACACAGACAAAACCTGGTTTTGGAGCAGGATATTGATAGATTGTGTGTGTGTGCTTGTGTGGATCCCTGCATTCATTCCACCTGGTATACCAAAGTAAGCAGCAAATTGTAATCAGCATGAGTCAGCACCTTCAATCAGGCAAACAGCAATACAGCCCATTCATTTGTTAGTAATCAGGATTTGTAGCAAACTGCATGCTGTGTAATGACTGAGCATTCATAGCAAATGAACTTAAGCTGAACCTAGTCTGAAATTAAGAGGAGTAGTTTTACATTTTGGGAAAAAAAGATTTTTTACGTTTTTGCCAACAGTTCGATGAGAAGAACGACACCACTTGTATGTCGGTTTGCTAAATTTGAAGCAGCCAATTAGCCTAGCATAGCATAAAGACTGGAACCAGGAGGAAGTAGCTATCCTGGGTCTGTCCAGTCAAAACAAATCCACCCAGCGGGACCTTAAATGCTTGATAATGAACACTACTTTATATTTATTGAAATATCTTGACAACTTTTGTATGCATTGCTGTAAAATGTGATACCTGGTGCCCAGAGGATGAATTATAATCTATAGAGAAAGAGAAGCAACAGCTGCACCGAGTCCAGAATTTCATTATAAAACCTTTAATTAGTTTAGTGAATATCAAAGGTCAATCTGTACTGTAACAGAATATCACATAAATACACCATGAGTATGCTTTATTTAAAATAAGTAATCATTACAGTAAAATCGATCAGTGGGTCACAGACGCCCAAAGTTCTGCAGTGAACTATAAGATCTGAACACACCAAAGCATCAAATTTAAAAAGCCAATAGTCTCTCTCTGAATAGACCGTTCCACAAACTCAATACCCTCCACTTTCAAAAGGCTGTCGTCGTCATTGTGACAGTTGTTGAAATGGCGTGCCAAAGGTTAATCAGCATTATTGATTTTCGTGACATATTTGCGCTCTGCCATTCTGTCCCTCTACAGAAGAAGATAAGGACCACTTGTGTAACATTTATTTTAGTTCAGATTTATTGTCAGAATTCTGAAAAATAAAATCCTGATAAAGTACATTTTTCACAAGTGGCCCTTCTCAGTTAAATGTGCTCACATGTGGCCCCTTTTCTTTTCCATAGTCTCTCCAACACCTTTTTGTGCACCCAATGAACAGGTACATAACTCATGTGTGGAGTTGCAATTAATGTTAAAGGAAAAATAATATTTTTATGTATCACCCTTGTCTTGAGATCTACAAATTCCTTCTGTTGTGTTGCAGTAATAACAAGTGGTTTGCAATCATTTGAATGTCCCAAAACGAATCCTGAGCCAGTGACCTCCAAGCTGGAAGATAATTGTAAGTCTGTCTCTGTTTGGAGTTTAAGTTGGGAGGTTATTCTCCTTCAGGGAATCACTCCTGATCATTTCCCAATTTGACAGAATTATTTTCTTGATCTGCTAAACTAGTTAAGTTGGCTGGAACATTTGACAAAATGTGTCCCTAAAGTGTCTTTCCTCTGTCTTTTTCATTTGTTGTAGGAGGTGATGACGGTCGGAGCTGTCGGAGTCTGAGCTGTGGTCTGTTTGTATGATCTCTCATAGTGTTTTGTCCTTTATTGAGGCTGTGTTTGAAAATCAGATTCGGGATAGCAGATCCTCGTTCAGGTGAACTGTAATCACTTAGATCCTCTAATTTATCTATCGCCATCATCAGCTCAAAATCCAATACTCTGGTAAGTAACAAAATACTACAGGAAGCAAAACGTGAGATAGAACTGCAGCAAAGCCATTATTTGTTTCACTTTTACAGCATACAAAGTTGAGCTGTAAATACACATAGTAGAGAAAGAATGAATGCATTTAATGCTAATGTGAAAAATAGTGGAGGAACAGAGTGAATGATGAGAGCACAAAGTTTCCTGGCTGCTCAAAAGTAAAGTAAAATAATGATGTAATTCATAAGTGACAGAATGTCTTGTTAAAAAATAAGCTGTGCAGAGCTGCATTAAGGCAAATATATCCCTGACTAAGACTGTACAAATTGGATCAGATCTCATGGCTCAACCTGTCCGGGCCGTGCCACTGCAGGCAGGCATTTGATTCCTCACAGACAGCGGCAATGAGGGCAGCAGCTCTTCCTCGGTTTGATCGGATGGATTTTCGGTGGCTGGAATTAAAGTTTGGTCATCTTGCAGCTCTCTTTATAGAAGTGAGACTAACAAGCATGACATTCACAGGCTGCCTCGGGGCAGGCAGCAGCAGCGGGGAGCGATGAGCGAGTTTGACATCTTAAATCGACCACATAATTGGTGATGGCCATACTGTACTGTACAGTATGTACGCTCGGCGGATGCAACGTGCGCTGCCACCTGAGTGTGTTTGTGTGTGTGTGGGGCACTAAATTCTCTAGCAGCTATCGTCTCAGTCTAATGACAGTCAGTGCATGCCAGACACACAATGGCTGCAGAGGAGAGGAAATGGAGAAGGAGGAAGATGGACGGAGACTGAAAGCAGAGGATATTATCTGTCGGTGGGAGAAAGACCGAGCCAGAGATTTGCTTTGTGTTGAGAATTTCAAACAGAGATTACATTTCGATAAAAACAATGCAAAGATGCAAAATAAATGAATTCTTCTTACTTTAGTCGCCTTGCTTAAATGTTGTCGTAGTTTGCACACTTGCATGTAAAATTGCATTTGTTTTCCATTATTGACGTTGCATAATGCAATGTTAACCCCAGTGGAGGATCTGGTTGTTTTTTTGGCAAATTGTCTGTCACTCAAGGCCGTGACCTTTGATCTGCTCTGAAATGTAAAATGGTCCCCACAGCCACAAAGCTGCAGTTGTGATTAGAACCTCAATTTACCAAATTAAAATCCATCAAGGACCAAAGTGGTGCTGAAGCTGGCAGCCTGTGGGGGCCACTCAAATGCCTTTGTGTCACTCCGGTGTGAAACCTGACTTATTAACAACTGCTTCCTTTAATTTAAACAAATGCTATTGAATGCTCCTCATTTGTCTCCACTGTCAGCCAAATGGAGGCCTTCTGTCTTTGACTGACCTCCCAGTTTCCACCAGTCTTTGGCCTCAATTGACTGATTGATTCATGCTGATGAGATTGTGTGATTCTTGGTGGACTGGACCCTGGTAATGTGGGAGTTTAACATCACAATGAATATGGTAAAAAGGAGTGGATTACTTTAATAGGGATGCTACTCAACACTTTTTCAGCCAAAATGTACTTTAAAGTTTTCTTTGGCTTAAATATATAATTTTTAAGTAAATGCTAATTAAAACCATCAGCAGCTATCAGGAGCTAAGCCCAGCTAGTGTAAATTGCATAGGGGGATGGTCTGGGAGTTTCCCCTTTAAGTTTATTCATGAGGCAACTAAGTCATACTAATAGTCAAATTAATAAATGAAGTATTGCCAAGTTACAGAACTTGTGCTACTCTGTTAAAAGAGATGGAAGAAGTAAGCTGCAATAACAAGGTCGCAAAGACTTCAAGCACAAATGAATAGAACAGATACACAACGTCGAAATTGATGAAAAGGTCAGTTCAAGGTGTGTGTTGCCATGGCGGTGTGAACTTTAAACGTTTTCTTTTGCTTAAATTGATCATTTTGAAGTAAATGTTATAATGTCAGTTCTATAGTATAATGACACCATCTGTTCACTGTGTGTGCTGCTTCAGGTCGATCTTTTTTTCTCAGGGTCACAGTGCAATGGATTTCCGCATCACAACTCATTGAACCACTTTGATTCAGAAGGAACTACTGCGGTTTATTAGTGCAGCTCATTTGTACTCTGAGAAAAGTTTTGCCATGTTTGACAAGGCGGGAGTTGCATAATTTGAGGTTTTAATGAGTTAATTGGGTGAGGCTTCTCCGGTATCGTGCAGTATCAGCTGTTAAGCCCTGTGAACATATATTCCTCGACAGCACATTCAAAGAATCTGAAGTCCAGTGTTCACCACTTATGTAAATTGCCAGCGAGCAGCATGCGGGTCCTGAGCTAGTGTTAAACAAAGAGTGTTTACAGTGCGGGAGCAGACTTTGTCAGGACTTAAAGGGATTGTGTGAAAAGTCACATCTTGGTCATTAATGTAAAATAGTTCCAGTGATCCACGGGGGAAATGAGCATACGTCTCCGGGGAATCACCCTGGGTATCTGACTGTCCGCCCACTGATTAGGCAGTTGTCACCAGAGGCCTGGTTGCCAAGGTAACCGCCCTCTGTCACCTCCCGTTCTCTTTCGCTTCCTGCTGCTCTCCACTCTGCTGCACTCTCACTCTCCTACACTCTGTCTGTCTTTTTATTTTCAAAGGGCAAGAGCTAGCAAAACTTCTTGCGCATGCATCTGTGTGTGTGTGTCTCTGTGTCTTTATGCGTTTGCCATGGGAGTGTGTGTGTCGGTAACAGCGTGGTTGTGTTATCAGTCACGCAGAGTGGCCACCGTCTCCCCTGGTGATCGACTGTGATGCCAATCTGTTGCAGCAGCTCCCAACAAGTCTGTCAGTACTGAGCTGGAAAGACAGACGGAGAGAATTGTTCTTAATTCACCTTTTTTTTCCTCCTTTCAATCTTTTTTCCCTCATCCTCTTTCCCCTTTAACAATTTTTTTTAATATTTCCATCCATTTTTCTCTTCCTTTTTTACCCATTGCTCACTTCTCTCCTCTGCCTTCCTGTCTTTGCTTCTCTCTTCTTTCCATTAACCTTTTCATCCCTCTGCATTTCTGTCCCTACATTTTTCCTCCTTTCATCAAGTCTGACTTCCTGCTTTATGTCTTGACATCCATCTTTCCTTCCTTGCTTCAGTGAGTACTTTGTGGTTTCTTGTCCTTATTTATCTTTCATTACCTTGCACTTTTCCATCCATCTCCCTGCCCTTCTTATGCACTTCCTATTTGCTTTTTTCTTCCTTTTCCTCTTCCCTACGTACCCTTTTTTTCTTTCTTCCCATCTGTACGACAAAATGTGAAGCAATAGTTGAGGGAATTGCAGAGCGTGCAGATATGTTATGTGAACAAGAATTTTGCTGAAATTGGAGATAAGACTCAGACTGCTCCTGCCCTCATTGAAGAAAGCAGGGATGTGGTCTCTGCACAATGCCGGCATTCCTGCCGTTCCTGCAGTGGAAAAGAGGAAGTGTGTGTGTGTCAAAACATCCTCAGGTGCAAATTAGGCTTATAGGAAATGTGGTGTTTCAGCTATTTTCAAAAACTGAAGCACAAACAGTTTTTCCAACCACAGACTCTTTGGTTTAGATATAAAATGCCCATAGTATCTTAAATGTAGAGACAAATTGTACCAGAGTATCAGAATAAAGACTAGTGGACACAGACAGATATCTGACCTGCATATCTGCAGATGAGAATAAGATTGCCTTTGGGAGAGTGAGACACATTGCTGCAAGTAATTGCAACCTGGCAAGAGGTGGAGAATAAAGAGAGAAAAGGAATTATGGTTATGAGGTCAAAGCCACACGTTTTTATAAAAGCTCCAGGACATCCAGGAGTGACGGTCCCTGAGCCTGGGGGACACCTCCCTCCATCTGTGTGTCCGGCTGCCAGATGGATGCCGAGCTCTGCCCGACTCATATCAGAGCAGTAATGCTAAACTCACAGCTGCCCACCAGGAACATGCTGCACTGCAGGACGCTTTCTTCCCCTCTGTGGTCTCTCAGGTCCCTTTTCTCTTTGAATTTTCATTCTTGAATTCCCAATGTTGTTTTTTAGCTTAGTATGCTATTAAAATCGACGCATTATGAATTTGCTAAAGTAATTAGAAGAGAAAAAATAGGAAAAGTCATTTCAAATCTAAGTTTTGAATGCAAAGTACAATATCTGCTCTGTCTCCTTGGCCACTGGGACATCTAAGCCGTGCCAAACACTTTGGCCTTCGCCACCCTTTATTGTTTCCTTGTCCAATTGCGTGTTCTCCTCTCAGCACAATGGTAATTGGTATAAGAGTTTATGGAGGACGTGCAGGTCCCGGAGGACGGTCAGTCCTCTGTATGAGTCTAATTAAACACAGCTTTCTCATCGCTGCCCCTCCTTCCTCTCATCCCCCTTTCTTCCTCTCCTCCCTCTCACGTCCCTGTGATGCACAGTGGGCTCATTAATTACTGTGGAGTTTCAGATCAGCATGCTCCGTCTCAATGTCAGCCAGTGTGAGAACATACAAGCACTAATGGAACTGTATACAGTAGCACTGTTGCTCTGTTTGCATTATTAACAATAAAAGGCTGCTGACTGTGCTGTTGCACAACATTTTTTTTTGTGTGTCTCTAGCCAGATGGTTCTGTCTTGCATTTTCCCATAAGTGAGTGTGAGTGTGTGCCACTTTGATGTGAAGTGTGCATCACAGAGGTGCAGTCATCGTCCCCTGCTCTCCGCTTCGATAGAGATACAAGTGCACAACTTTCTTTCATCTCCCAGACTGATGTCTGACAAAAATAAAGAAAGATGTAGAACAAAAGTGAGAAATTCAATCTGTAGTCTGACTAGAAAACACTTAAGGCTGAGTCATGGTTTCAGATGTTGCAAAGAAATACACAGCAAAAAAAAAGGAGGGGTAGTCTTAGCTGGAAACATAAAAAAAAGTATAAATTCTAAAAGTTGTAGCAAGAAAAACTCTAGGGTAGACAACAATTACTTTGCATAAACACTTAGCTGCTATAAACACTATTTCACTGTTAAACTTTAAAAATAACCCACAGCACCAGGGGAGATGACAACATAGAAACATTTACCCCTTAGAAGTGAAACAGTTATTTTCTGGAGCAAACTGTGCATGTGTGATGCTTGGCCACACAATCCTAAAAAATAGGGGCCAGCAATTCACAATAACAAACCTTGCACCTCTCAGAACAATAATGTCGGCAATGTTAACAATAAATTAGTTAATTTTTAAAGACACTTTAGCCTGCGCTCTCTGAAAGTATAGCGTGCTTGACAAGTATTTTATGTTCAGTTCACGGTTAGATTGATCCCCTTTGGTTATAATCATATGGAGATATTTGTGAGAACTTATGTAAAAGTTATTGTACCTTTAGGGAATGCAACTCCCTCAGTAGCTATGGGAAGAAATATCATGTAATTATCTGCTCACACTGTTAAAATAATAAAATCTTTGAAAATATCCCACTAAGAAATATATGCATCACTGAAGAAAACATCCTTGTGAAATTGATATTAATGCTTCACTGATAAAGCAGATGGTCGGTTATAGGAGCAGTGGAATCAAAGCATAACTCTGGGGAGATTAAATGTGGGGATCAGCGGGGGACTTCCCCAGAGACGCTCTGTTTTCGTCTAGTCTGTTGCCAGAGGTGAAGTTATCTGGAAAGTCCTGCTGAGCCGAGGTGTTAATATCAGAGCGGGAGGCTGTTTTTACACTAATGCAGACGAGAGGAATCAGATGATACAACGCGTTAACCCAGCGAGTTCAATTTACTCCGACACTTTTTCAGTCATAGAAACAATCGCACTGCATCTTCAGAATGGCTCATTATTTTCTCTGTGTTGGCTCAGTGCCATGATTCCAAAAAGATTAGGACTTTGGCTAAAAATGCAAATAAACGAGTGCAATCATTTGATAATTTGTGACATATTTAATTAAAAAAAAATGTACAAAAAGTGTTTTTGGAAACATGGGTGATATTGACAGACTTATTCTGTCGTTTAGGCTGGAGATCTTGTTGTTGTCCATGTTTATGTGAGCATTTGACATTG
The DNA here is from genome assembly GCA_903364295.1 of Serranus cabrilla. Classification (NCBI taxonomy): domain Eukaryota; kingdom Metazoa; phylum Chordata; class Actinopteri; order Perciformes; family Serranidae; genus Serranus; species Serranus cabrilla. The sequence goes on along the minus strand of CAFUXE010003136.1, from coordinate 215,181 downwards.
TAACATTATATATATATGGAGTTTAGTATTGACCATAGGAGTGAATGAGAGCATGAATGGTTGTCTGTCTTTATGTGTCTGCCCTGTGAGAATCTGGCAACCTGAATTCAGATAAGCGGTTTAGTATAATAAGCTGATTAATGATGGAAAATACGGAAAAGAATAATAGTTCTCCCCAACGTCGTTAGTGACACCGGTACTTTTCTTGCTATGATACATCAACACGCACTGTGAAAAAGATCTTTCATCATAAAGCTGCAGCAAACAATATTCTTCACTGGCCACTGGAGAAGGGAAAGGTTAGAGAAAAGTCCAGAGAATCTGTCAAAGTAAGTCATCGGTTTAAGATGTGTGAAGAAACTGAAAGGGCGAGCGAGATAGAAAGACAAAAGTGTGTCTGGGAGCGAGGCAGAGGGTAGAGAGGGGGATCAAAGAATGACATGGAGGTGAACAAAAAAAGGTTAAAGGCATGTGACAGAGAGGAACTGTGAACAAAATATTTAGCAGGTTTTTGAGACAAACTGTGTGTGTCCTGGCTGAGGTGGCCGAGTCACATCGAATCAGACAGAGAGAGAGACACAGATAATGAGTGAGTGTGTGTGTGTGTGGTACGGAGAAGAGTGAGCGTGTAGCAGGACACCGGCCTTTTTGAAAGCAATTATCCTTGGAGCAGGTGTCGTCAGATTGGTGACAAGATTTTCCAGCCCTTGCCAGCACATTTCAGGAACGGGGGATCAGATCTGTGATCTTGCAATGTACTTCAATTTCAGGCCCCAATAAATAAAATAATACCACTACCACGAAATATGAATAAGGCCAGTATCAGGAGCAAAGAGAGCAGGTGGTGGAGTAGCCTGTGGTCATCAGAAAGGAGAGCGGGAGAGCAGAAAGCTTTTCAGCCCGCAGTCAGGACATATGGAAAGACCCACAGAGAATGAACAGTGAGGGTATAGTAAGAGGAAAGTTATAATAGGACTTTATTACTGTACGTTGGAAAAAATAGACTACATTTCTTTGTTATTGTTTTCAAAGATTTGGTTGTTTCATATTCAAGTAAATTCAGTGAAATTCATCCAAGTGTTTTTGTCAAAAAGTGACAGAGTAGAGGCCTTTTTTTCTAGGATTCAGGATAACAGGAAAAAATGTCAACAGGGGCAGCCAGGACAGAAATAATAGCTAATAACCATTAGTCAGTTTGTAATAAAAAAAAAGACTTACAGCTTGGCAGGAATTGCGGGTGTGAATGTCATGAGACAGGAGTTATTTTTTTGGAGCAGGATGGGACGGTTGTCCATGTTCTCCTCTGCTCCACAGGTGAGCTGATGAGCTAAGAGGTTTGCAAGCCAGGAGCATGCTAGTGCTATTAAGTCACTCTCCAAGCTCCTATTCTCTCTGTGTTGTGTTGTGTTGTTTATCCTCTTCACTCTTCACATTTTATTTGCTGTTTTGAAGAGCTATCAAGCTAGCGCTCACTCCAACAGGTACAACGAAGCTAACAGGAGAATGAAATCTGTGAACACACCCACACACTCCTGATAATAAGAGGCTAACTGAAATCACCTGTGTTCCTTCAGTGTGCAGGGCTTTTAGACTGCTGCTGTAAGAGTTGTTTTTCTTTCTTTTGTGTTGCTTTAGACTAGAAAGTTTCCCGTTGTTTACCTGCGGTGTGCCTGCTCAACCTAGTCAGGTGTATAGCAAGCCCAGTTTAACCAGCATGTTTTTTCTTTTAAGATAAACTGGTGATGAGTGAACGGTGTGAAACGGACTTTACAGAATCTTCAAGAGGCCAAAAAAACAGAATGATGGTAAGTCCAAAAACACAATGGTGTTTACGTTAGCTAACAGAATGGATGCAAAACAGACATGTGTTATTGAATTAATTGAAACTTACCAGTATCCGGAGGTTAATTGAGACTGTTTTTAGGATTTTAAAAAGACCAGTAGGCTATAAGCTGCTAAATTTTACGGCATTTGAAACTTTTTGAGTGATGGAAACATTGAAAATTACCGGTACGGTGATGACAGATTGAAGCTGATTCACTTCAAGCATGTGGGTGTTTGAGTATAAGTAGCTTAATTATAATAGTATTCCATCAATCTATTATCCTTAACCGCTTATCTGAACTCTGATCGCAGGGATGATAAAATTAATGAAAGTCATTTCATTTAAAATGTTGCTTTTTGTTCTTCATGCAAAATGCATCATTTAAGCTGTTTCACACAAAACCATGTGAGTCAGAATCAATAGTTGAAAAGTGTCTGGATCTATCAGCATAATGGGATCAATAAGTAATTAGATGTGGAACAGCACATCCCTGCCTTTGGATGCAAACACTGTGTCTTGAACGCGGCTATAAGAATAACAAGTGAAGGAAAAAACCTTAAGTGGATTTTTATTAGGTTTCATGCACCCTAAGGATAAAAGATGAGCTCAAAATGAATACATTTAAACCTTTAATTTAACTTAAAAGATTAACCAGAACTTGAAACATTTAACCTGTTAAACCCTTGAAAGAGTTTCATTGAGCGCCGTTACCATCCTCACCAAACCTTTCATCTTTCATTATTAGAAATACTCGGGATAAGCGAGGGAATATTATCAGCATCTGTAGATGAGACGCTGCATCCTCTGCAGATCACAGATACCCGCCGCGGCGTGCAGCACATCAATAGAGCTGACGTTCGTATCAACTCGTACATCAGAACTGCTGCGACAGTGGGAGGAGATGGAGACAGATTGCATCGTTCCCTCTCCCAGCTCCTTATCACAACAGCCACACTTATCTGCTCCCAGTGGAATTATGTTATTAGAAGCCGGAGTGAGCGGCAGGAAGAGAGACAAATGACTGGAAACGCAGAGAAGGAAAACTAGAACGCTGGATAGATAAAAGTTTAGAGCCAAACTGCTGACTACGTTTGTTTATTGAAACTGTCACGGTACAGGGGTCACGGTTTGGTGCATGCAGACTACAAAGCATGTAGACCGACACACATATTGGGGAAACAATCCCAAGTTTTGCCCATAGACTGTGTATAAAGGTGGATGGCCTGACAGCTCAAAATAAGTGAAGCCAGTAGGTCATAGCACAAACTCATCAAATCATTTTCCCCCAAGAAGCTGCAGTTTGAGATAGTTCTTATCACACTGATGTATGCTCAAGTGCTCATTTTTCAGATAAGCTGGATTTAATTAGTTTTTTGATGCTATAAATGGGGGTAACAGCATAATTAACAGTGGTGATTGACTCGGGTAATTGGCTTTTACAGTCCGTTATAGGTCATAGTGGGAGAGAGTACAGTGCTCCAGTGTTACTATAAATAAGCCAGATGCTGGGTATTGTTCTCAGGGTATTGACTATCAGTTTGTCAGTTCCTACAACAGCAAAGCTGCCAAATAAGTCAGCTGTGGAGACAAAAGGGAGACATAAATCCCATCAGCATTACTACTGTTATTGTACCGTAGGGGAGAAATATTTTTAGCAGGACTGCAGCAAAGCTGGAGCCAGCATTATAAACACAAAACTCTGTCACTGAGTGGGAGATAAAGTTGCAACATTGGTCGGTCATTTAATGTCCCATTTTTTGGTGCTGCTGTTTATGTACATTTATATTTTCCTCTAGTTTGTTTCAAACACAGCTTTTACATACCATGATTTTCAGGAGTGGAGAAGTGTTTGTGTTCGAGCAACAGAATACACAATAACACTTTAAGAGAGAAATCCAAAACAACATTTTTTTAAAGTAAGTGACATGATTATGTTGTTGAATTTATTCCAGAGAGAAATAGCAGATAAACATTTCATATCTAGAAATTCACATTATTACACTGACTATTCTTGTAACAAATTGGCCACAGCTGAATACACTGACAAGAGTCGTACAACGTTTGACCTAGTCTGGTTGCAAGTGTCATGACCTCGTGCCCTTTCCATCACCCGATTTATTCTTCATATGTTCCCTTGATAGCTAATTTGTCCCACAGTAGGAAAGTCTCATCTAAAGTGCCGGCAAAAAATACCTCATATTGGATAAATTGCAGCGTTGGCAGTTTAATTGGCTTTGTGGCTGGGGAAGAAATCCAGAATTGTCTTTGTGGTTGTGAGATTTTGTGAACATCAAAAAAACTACTACAAGTCTTCACCTTTGAAGCTACTGTGTTGGAGTGCATGCTTATTTTAGACACATCCTTAGTGATATCACTCATCTGCAAAATCCACAGCTTTGGTTTTAAGATGCATTTAAAAACTTTTTACAATCAAGCATGTTTCTTGTAACAAAAAAAAACAACCTTTCTGCCCAAAATGAGCTTGCATTGTTGAGAGTTTGGTTCATCTGAATTCTTCCTTTATCCGAACCGTGACGTAACGGGCAGGACCCTCAGGTCGATCCTCCAGTTGTTGCTCCTTCGCCCCTCGCTGCATTATTTAAATCTGCTGGAGGGAGTATTCCAGCTGGAACTTGAGGGTAAAGTTCATCTTTAAACAAAAGAAAACGTATGACTTGGTTTGAAAGCTGCAGTGAAAGCTGCAGTGTTGCGTTATTTTTCTGCTGACTGTCCAGCAGAGGATTATTTCTTGTTGTCTCACAAACGAAAAATAAATATTCTGCAATTTCCATAATTGATATTTACATGCAGCAGCAGTGATACATATGACTTCTGTACTTTAAATTATTTTCCTCTGGTACTGAGATAAGCCGAGTTGGTGTGATTGTGTACGTGAGAATGTGAACGGAGGGACACGACGTACCTGTTGTTAATGCAAATGAAATGAATCCTGTGTGTTTTCTGAAGTGAAGGAATAACAAAGTAAAACAACAGTGGGACTGTGCAGCAGCTGCAGAGCCAAATTGAAAGCACGTACCTATGTGTATTAACTGTGTGTGCACCTCGGGATCGCGTGTGCCTTGAATTGCTTTATTCCTGCTGATGCTGAAGGCTTGTCACAATGAGTCAAGAAGTACACAACAGAGGAGTGCGTTGATGTTTTTCGCTGTCAGGGACTTAACAGAGTGGGAGGGTTGTGACAATGGAGGTCTCATCAATCCAACAAAGACAACACCCCGTTCACAATATCTCATTTAGCTACGCAAAACACGGCCATGCAAAGGGCACATTTCAGTGTCCTGAGGGAGTGTTTGTGTTTGTGTCCCTGTGAAGGTCAGGCAGATGAAGAAACTCCCTGAGAAGGACATTTCACTGGTGTTCACAAAGGCTTTTATACACGGAGCGGCCCTAATTCGTCAGATTAGAATGAGTTATAGGACCACAGTACGGGAACATTCAGATAATTTACTCTTCATGTGCATCAATTAAGTCATAAATGTTGTTCTAAATAATGCTGTGATCATGGCTGCATGTGTATGGATAATCTTTAGTTCTTTCTTGATACCCTAAATGTTTTCTTTTGCAGAGAATACCTCAACTACTGAATGATAGGGTAGATAGGGATAGGGAAATCAAACATCTAAGATAAAGCTGACTTTTAATTAAAACCTTTGCGAAAATATTAAACATTTGCAGAGAAATTAAACATTTTCAGGAAGTTAAATAATGTGCAGAGACAGTTAAATACGTGCAGGGAAATTATATATTTGCATAGAAATTAAATATGTGCAGAGAAATCAAGCATTTGCAAAGAAATTACACATTTGCAGAGATGTCCAGGACAAGTATCAAACAGAGTACGAAATTGTCAGTTGTCTTTTGTCCTCCCTGCCCTGACTGAGAGCTGTTGTACAGTCTGATGGCCACGCGGATTAAAGAGTTTTTGAGTCTGTTGGTGGAGCTGGATTGGGACAGGAGTCGGCCACTGGACACACTCCTCTGCCTGGTGAAGGTGTTGTGCAGAGGGTGGTGGGCGTTTGTCCAGTATGAACAGCAGTTTGTCCAAGGTCTTTCTTTAGGGCACCAGAGAGTCCAGCTCTGTCCCACCCCTGAGCCAGCCCCCCTCACCAGTCTGCCCAGTCTAGCAGCGTCCCTCTTCTTGCTCCTCCCCAGCGCACTGCAACACAGAAGAGGACAGGAGAGAGCACGGCCCCCTGTGGTGCTCCAGTGCTGCTGATCACAGTGTCTGATGTGCAGCTCTTCAGCCTGATCTATTGTAGTCTTTCCGTGAGTAGTCCGTAATCCATCTCCCCAGGTGTGGATCCACCCTCATCTCTGTCAGCTTGTCTCTCAGCAGGAGGGGCTGGATGGTGTTAAAGGCAATGGAAAAATCCAACAACATGATTCTCACAGCGCCACTCTTTGTCCAGATGAGAGTAAGCCCTGTGGAGCAGATAGAGGATGGCATCCAGGTGAGCCAGACTACTGGCCTGAAGTCACCTGGCTCCCTGGTGTGTTTTGTCTGAGGAACCGGGATGAGACAGGAAGTCTTCCAGAGCACGGGGACCCTCCCTAGCAGCAGGCTGCAGTCCATCCTTGGACACACTCTGCCTGCTGATTTCCTAGGACAAAGCCTCCTCAGCTCTCTGTTCACCTGATCCATGGTGATGGTGGGTGAACTGTCCATGGGTGTAGAAGGTGGTGGAAGTCTCCAGTC
>CAFUXE010003136.1:197369-208579 GCA_903364295.1 Serranus cabrilla | reverse complement strand
AGGTCACCAGTCTGATGAGCATGATGGGGTGGGGGGAGGTGATGGACATGATGGTGGTGTAAAGTGGGCGGTCACTGGCTGTGGGAGCTGGAGTATCAAACCTGTTAAAAAACAGGTTTAGCTGGTTTGTTCTCCCAAGCAGGCATTGAATGTCCGGTCAGACCAGGGGCGATTTAATCCGGTCATAGGCCGCTGGGCTTGGCTAAGCCCGTTGGCCCTTTAGCTTCCTGCAGCCACTTATCCATCACCACAGCAAACCATTTAGCTCTGCACGTAGTGACACTGCTAAGCCTCAGCACAACAAACATAATGTACAAGGATTCACTTCATTTATTCTGCATCACATCTTTCAACACAAACGTCTTCCTCAAACAGTATGACATGTCACACCACTGCAAACAAGAGTGTAGCATAAGAATGCCAGCATAACAAGCATTGACTTACATTTAGGAATTTCTATGTCTGATTTTCTTTTTCTTTTATTTTGCAATAATCTTTGTTATTAACTTTTAGAGACATGTACAAAACAACGTAAACAACATTGACTCCACATGACCATGAAGACCTTTCAAGCATGAAAAAAAGATAAATAAATAGTAAAAATAAAAAAAAACAATTAACTAAAAATTATTTCTTTCAGGCTACCAACAGTTTTCTCAACAGATATGTATCCTTCCTCCTTTACCGTACAATTAATTTTTCTAAATCTGTTTTTTTACTGCAAAATTCCTGATAACTCCTTAAAGTCCAGTTCCCAAAGATGAATCCAGTTAAGATTCCTCAATTATTCAAACTGATGAGTCTCACATGTTTGTTATTAATACACATTTTAGAGGTCCTTTGAAATTTGGATGCCTCAGAAACTCTGTGTATTTATTTTTTAGCAACATTAGCAACAAGAAAACATTTTGCTTCGATATTTTGATAAATATGATAACATGCTCTCTCGTCTAAAGCTTGATTGTTTAATAAATATGTAAATCAAAATGTATGGGATAAACGTTTTGTAAAAAATATGATTTGTTATTTGTTTGGCATTTCAAACTCAGGATTCATAATTGCAATTGTATTAAAAGATTTCAAACAACACCCAGCCGCAGTTTTAATGGGATGTTTGTGAAAGCTGCAGAATAAATGAGGTCCATCTTGTATTAATTGGTCTGTGCCTTGAAGTCACTATCCAGGAAATCAAGTTAATAAACACAATTATCTGCCTCATAAATCTTTAGAAGTGTATGTGTAGACTGTACTTCCTGTTGGATAAGACTGTGACATTAAACTACTTATAGTATGAGAGACTGAGGGAGAAAGTGTGTGTGTGTGTGTGTGTGTGTGCTGGCTACCTGACGGTGATAATGGCTGTCATAATTTACCAATAGGTCTTCACAGGATCTGATAGCTGTTTAATCAGCTGTTATATTCATCCCCAGGGGGTTTATACACTTGCAAATTATTATTACTGTGAGAGTGTGTATGTGTGTATACACATACTGTGTGAATGGTAATGTAATGCACATGACCTGTTCACTTTTATATCTGGACATGCTGTGCTTCTGTGCTAATGTTTCAGTTTCTTAACGCCCTTACATTTGGCTGCCTTCCCTCCTGGTGAATAATGAGACTTTCAACCCAATCACTCTGTCACACAGGCAGTTTGTTTTGATGATATTTATTCATGACTACCCATCTGGACCATGTAAATATACTATAGCTCATCAGTTTGCCAGAAGGATATTTGTTGTTGTGCAATCAAGGTCCATTCTCCACATCCAACAAGTCCTGTAGTCTAGTTTACTGCGGTCATTGATACTGATAGTACATGCATTTCCTTTTTTATTGTCTTATTTGCCTTGCTAGTTAGGTGTCATGTGCACCTTTTGACAAAAAAAACATTTTTATATTTTTAGGGACTGTATACAAATCCCTTCCTCATGCATTCTCTCAACTCTTGCTTTGTGTGTTTTTATCTTTCTATCCAACTCACCTGTTGTAAATCATAAATACAGAATGAGCAGAAAAGTGAGATTTGAAAGAAAGCCAAATAAAGGCAGAGGGGAGAGAGCACGTGGTGTGGCTGCATACTGTATATTGCATTTAATGAATAACAGATACTATATTTACATGTACACTATGCAAGTCATAACGTCAAGACAGGCTTTACCTGTCTGCTGTAAACTAATGAGCAGCCCTAACTACAGAGCCGAGCTGACAGTCTGTTGTCTGTGTTTTCTAATCAGTTGTTAACTTGCCAATACTTTGCTTTCATTTTTCTCCCTCAGGGATAATAAGTCATTACGGTCGCTTATGAAAGGGGAAGTGTAGCTTTTAGTTCACAATTAACTTCTCTTTGTTATGCAGAGCAATAACTTCAATATTAACGCTGAAAGATATGAATTAATTAGGTGCACACACACACGGACGCAGGTGGAGTGTGCAGGTAACTCTACACAAAATGACAGTAATGTGCACTAATTCATGCCAACACATTGTTATATAAAGTTATCATTTATAATAGTGAAGACTCGCAAATACTCCCACTCATTAAATATAAAGTGCGTGTCTGTACACACACGCGCGCACACTCTCACACACACACTGTCTACACATTTATCTTCATTAGTGCTGTGATTAGGAAGAGACCTGAGGGTGTTATTGGTTATGCTTCTCTCTGAAGTCTTTCACTCTGTCTCGTTCAAATCAGAAGATACATCCCTTTCATCTTCTCTGCTAAACTATATCTGCTGTTGAAGTTACACTGAAATCACATTAAATTCAGCTGACATTAGGCACAGAGCGCTGACTTCTACTGTGAAAGTTCTGCTGAGAATTCTGCATAGTGGCATCCCTAAAGTTCATTAATTCGGATAGCTACGAAATACAGTGCATTAAAAAATAACTTCATGAGAACAGCCTGAGTTAAAAAACAAACAAACATCAACAACAATAGTTTGCTGTTTTGTGCTGATTGAGTCTTGGCCAAGTCCTGGAGATGTAATATGAAGATAGAACTTTGTGCTTTGTGAGATAAGAGGGTGTCAGTGTATTTCCCAAAGTGTGATCTGTTCCAATGTAAAAGTTGTGACCTGAATGTGCAGCCCGACCTTTAGCTGATATCTCCATCATTATTTTTGTCAAATTTGTCTTTATTCTACACACGAGGACGCCAAATATCTAAATTTTAAATGAGTATTGGTCTGAAAAAGGAGAAACAAAAAGATTTGTTAGTGTAGTTTTTTGGCCACGGTTCGGTTTTAATCATCCTCTCGCTCTGTGGTGGCGGGGTGTCTCAAAGGACATGTGTTTTGGGCTCACAGGGTATCCATGGAGATTTGGGCAACAGATTTAATTCGATGCAGACATGTGTTTTTTAATGGCCTGGCAAGCACACTTATCTGTTATCAAATTAAAGAAAATCCTACGCAGATAGAAACACATGTATGCAGAAACACATAGAGGCACACAGAGTAACTATGGCCACCAGTTTTACTGCCCTCGTTAATCTCTCCTTCTCTCCCTCTCTCATCAGGCTGCCGCGCCATCTATAAACATGTTTCCAATATGAGCGCACTCCTGCTTTGTTTGTGCAGCCCTTCCCAATTTCCCATTCATATTTGATCACTCTTCATGCTTAAATGATAAAGGTAATTGTGGCTGCCGGCTATCTTTGGCCCGGGTTCAGCAGCACAACTGCAGCTGCTTGCAGCAAACACGACTCTGCTAATAAGAAGTGGGATGTAAATGCATGTTGGGGCTGCAGCAGTTTTGCTGTGTTTTCTTTTGGGGGTTTGCTTCATTATATTACCTGCGTTGAAAGTGAAATGCTCAGGGTTATATTCTTGTACGAGCATTTCACACAAGTTCAATTCATGTCAATGTCTCTTAAGGGTCTAGCTCAGGCCCAACTGTACTGTATGTGCCTGCATTCTGCACCTTCATTATAAAACGAGCAGCATGCAGAGATTTACAGCTGCTCATAACGATGCCATGAGGGTGTTACCAAGTGTGCTAGTTATGTTCGTCTGCATGCATATCCACCCACATGTCCAGAAGTGGGAATAGGGAACCTTAAATTAATAATACATGTGTATGTGGATAGGACAGGGCAGAGCACAACATAAACTAATGCACTGATGCATCATACATTACATATATTCATGCATTTTCATTCATGCATTTTCTTTAGATATTTACATGTCATAAGTGGATGTAGGTTTTTGGTGTGTATGTGATAGTGCAGCATTTCAAAATGTCATCTTTTTAAATTTAAGCCCAAATCAACTTCATACCATTTATTCAAACTACTAAGGTATTTTAATATCATGTCAAGTACTTTCAAGTGCGATGAGGCTAAATTAGACGCTATCGACTAAGTAAAGAGGTGTTAAGATCTGAGAATAAATAATGTTGCACACTCCTGTTTCTCTTTGCTGGACTAATCACAAGGAGATCAAGCACAGATTCGATTTAGATTTTGTCATCACAAGCTCAGATACCGTATCTTTAGGAAACTCAAGCAAATAATCAGTCATACTCCACAAATACTGTATGATCCAAGTCTTGCTTTTTTTGTATTTCCTGCATGTTTGGCCTCTACAGGTTTTTCATATTGAGATTATGTGTTTCTTCTTTTTCCTTCCCGGAAATTTGCTGATGGCTTTATTTCACGTGTACCTAAAACCCATTTAATTTATGGGAAGAAAATGCACAGTAAATAGAAATGTAGGTGTAGCATGGTTGTGTAAAAGCAGTTTTTTTTAAAGTGTCATATGGTCTGTGAGCTAAAATACAGGCGCTTTTCATGGACAATTTATTCACCATTATGTTTGACACTTCTTCACAGTTATGTCTTTTTCTCGCAAAAACAAAGAAAGAAAAAAAAGGCAGCAATCCAGAGGAAAAGGATCCCTTCATGAGTTGGTCTTTGGGTGAAATTTATGTACAATCAAAAGTATTTTTATGAGAATATATTTCCTCCTCTTTGTTTTTTTTTTTTAGGAGTGCAGTGTATTTGCCATTAAATAAGCAGTTTGTTAGAACAGGGGACCAAGAGTGTCCGAAGTGTCAGAAATAGAAACATGGGATGGTTTTAATGATAAGGTGCAAGTGTTTTATTACTCTAGTGTTGCACTCATACTGAGGGCCATTTATCACGGTAGAAGGCTGTGAGTGGATTCTTGGGTGCTTTCGCTTCTCTCACAGTGATGAAGCCTTATACAGTTAACACTGCAGTGCAAGTCCATCACTAACTTTAAACCAGCACATGTCTGTCTAAAGTCCCTATTTGTGTTTATTTTCCCAAGGGAGTGTTTGTACTTTTTAACTTGTAAATTCATTTTGGCTGAAGTTTGAGGGAAGTGACAGCAGAAAAGGACCAGTGAGGATATTTGTGTGTGTGTGTGTGATTAGTGATTAGTGATGACGAGACAAAAGTCTGAGTGGGAGAGAGGAAAGGACAGGGTGTGAGCTACTGTGAATCCTAAGTCTGTGATGAATGCTAATAAAATATAATTCAGTCTGAAAATAAGATTGGACGTGAGAGCGTGCCTGCGCCCTTCTTATCCTCTCCCTCTTTTGTCATTCGTCCCTCGTTCCTCTCTCACTTCCTCCCTCCCATTATCATGAAGTCCTTCCATTTCTGTCTTCTCTCTCTCTTTGAAGGCCGCAACCAGATAAAGTAGAGGCAAGCAAGAAATGAGGGTTTCCTAATACCCCTGAATGTGCTATTATATTTATCAGGCCTGGAGACCGAGCTTGACGAATTTAATTAGCTGTGAGGAAAGACCCTTTTATTACTCAGTATAACTACCTTGAAAACGTTTTTTTTTCTGTTTGCAAAGTAGAGCAGCACTCCACTTCCTCCTTTGAAATAATTAAAAATCTCCTCTGTGTCTCTCAGTAGAAATCTACATTGTTGCATAAGCAGTAGAGAGTGATAATTCAGAATGAATAAGTACTAATGACTTTCATTGTATGTGCAAGAATGGAGTGGTGGGGAGTAATAGTAAGTGACTTTTCTATTTCCACATATTAATAATACTAATATGCTGTACACATAAAATACTAAGTAGAAACACCATATGTTTTAGCAGTGCTTTTATATCATTTATGTAGACTTACATTAGACTGAAAGCCTTCATGACGTGATTTCATCATTTGTCACCAAATTAATCTATAAGCTTAAAGGAACAGTTCTGATTATTTTAAGTGAGGTTGTATGAGATTCTTACACACAGTTGATGTGTTACCTGCTGTAGAAGAAGGTCTGGGTGTTCCCAGTTTGGAGAAACAAGCAAACGCTCCAGGAAACAAACTGCAGACGGGGGCCCTGCCTTAGAAATGTTTTACCTGTTTATTTGTACACTATATTATCGATATGTCCACCGATTTTTGTTGCAATCCATTTGATTTGGCACTACTTTTTGTCAACCCTAAAACCCCCATGTTCCAAAAATTTTTAAAAATACCCCCTTTAATATCTCAAGAAGTGTCTCTTGTAACAGCACTAATGATACAATACTACATCTTCATCAAATGTATACTGTCTGTCCTTACAGACTGAATCTTCTTGAAAAGACAAAAGGAGGAGAAGAAATATCCACAGAGATGCATCTGGATGTACAGCTGACGTCTACATCTCATTCCAGTCTACATGATGGAGCGGTGAGTGATTAATGTTCAGTCTAAATGACCCAAACACAACACCGATTTCAAAAGAAGTTTGGATGTTTTCTAAAATGTAATAAAACAGAAAGAAATTGTTTGCTAATCATATATTCAACTGAAAACTGAAGGCAGTATAACTTCTGTTTTATTCAAAAATTAATTTGATGCAATCATTTCATACAACCATGAAATTCCTTTTTGGAATCAGGATTGTAGCTTGAATAAACCTTTAAGATCAACTTTAAACTGGAGTAATTAATTTATGTTCAGTAACACATCAGCTCACATCAGCTCACTGGCGAACCACTTAAAACGCAACAACACCAGATGATGATGAAGCTTAGTCAGGTCAGGCTGTTCCCAGTGTTCAGGTAAATAGACAGGAGAGATAATTCATTATTTTTTATGTACTCTGTGGCTTTGTAATTTTCTCCCGTGCTTCCAGTGAGATCATAAAGATAACGGACATCTGTTGAGCCTCCTGACAGATTCAGTACCTTTCATCTTCCCTTGCTTTTTGTGTAACTTTAAATGTGAGTTCATTTCTGCGCCGTGCACAGTGAGAAACGAGATGCAGAGGATTAGCTTTTGTATTGTGTTCACGCTCTCCCTCGTCCCTGTTTTGGGCAAAGCTCAAACACTGAGGAATATAATGTGAGAGTTTGACTAAGAGAAGACAAAAGAGGAAGTGGTAAAAGAGTTTAATTTCCAGCTCGGCAGGGGCAGCAAGTTAATTAAACTTTGCGTCTTGTTTAACACAGTTTAAATTATTTATTAAGGCTATTAGCGACAGAGACGGAGGAGGCGGAGGGAAAAACTCCTCTTTCATTTTATCATCCTGGGAGTCGTTTGTTTGTTTTTTGTGTGCCTAAAACCAAAGTGAAGCCTGAAAGTGTAACAAGAAACAAGCGATCCTCTGAACTCGCAGCCGAGTTTAACAGCGTCACTTCAGGGTGGTGTACGATCAATGCTAATGTCATTTGGAGGTCAGCAGATATTGGGGAACATGCTCCTTTAGTTTGAGGCTTTGGGCAGTATTTCATTTGCAGACATACTGTAACATTCAGGCTTATGTGGTACCTTTAGTTCACGTCAGTTTTTATGGATCTTTTCCAAAGAAAAACCTAAAATTCTGATGAGTAAGCTGTACAGCTTATAGTTTCATAAACTCTAAATGTTTGCATTGGTATGTGATGCAGTCTGGTTGGTTTTGGGAGGCAGGGGCAGTGCGTCCTTGATAAATGCTGCAGTGTAGCACAGAGGATTAAATGATCTCTGTTCTCTCTGAGAAAAGACACCCTGCATGTCTCAGTGCGCGTGTTTCCTTCACACTCTGCTCATCCGAGAACGAAGCTTTTCTCTCCTAAAATGTCAGAAGTTTGACTCCCTGCAGTGCCAATCCTTAGAGTCATTATTACTTTGCTGCAGTCTTGTATGTCATCAATACAACCTTTGAAAATATCACTTTCTGTGTCATCTTTATAACCCACAGCCGTGATGCCCTGCGTCTCGCCTCCTTTCACCTCCTGTCTCTCTCTGACAGGGTGTTACTGGTGCTAAGTGTGTGATGTGAGGTGAAAAATGTAATTTGAAGGTCAGGTTTAGGTTGAAATGTGCAATTTGTCACTTCTCTAGAGGCATTATGTGGCACATCCATGTCAGTGGAGAGAGAATGAGGCCTGTGATTTGGTGCAATTAATCTTTTATGTGTATGAAAAAATAATTGCTAGCTTGTAAGCCCTTGCAGTGGTGTTGATTATATTTCGATGCTGTGTGGTTCAGTGTGTCACTCTGTGTGTATTTAACTGCGGGTTGAATGGCAGCCATGTTTCCTGAAACTGTGCTGACTCCCTGGTGATGTTGAGTAACATGATGGAAATAATTAGTTTTAGCAATAACTGTTTAGAGGCGCACCAGCCGACCTCACAGACAAATGCACAGCGACGCACGCCAAACACACCCGCCTTGCTCCCTTCCTCAATTTGCAAATGAGGTGAAGTGTCACTGAAAGATAAGAGACAGCAGGATGCATAAAGTAGAAGACAGACAGAGACACTGTGAGACACACAAGTGACTGCTCTGCACCGTGATAGATAAGCCAGCCAATTCTCTGGCAGCTCCCCCATATCTCCTCTTATGCTTGATTGTGGGGACAGAATAACCTTTCAGACACACTCCTCCCATCCCCCCGTCGCTTCTCCATTTTTACTTTCAGCCTCCAATTTAAACTTGAATACAGAATCTTTCAATAAACTGGATACATATCTGGAGTTTCATCCTCAAACCTTGGCCCTGCTCTTCAATGCTATTCCCAGTCAATCTGCTCCTATTGAATTCACTACAAATGCCTTAAACCGAATCACTAACCAGCGTGCGAGGTGATCTCATTGTCAGCAACCTTGGGGACATGTGACTGTGGCAGCGAGGGGGGTGGAGGTGATGGCGGAGTGACAGAGAGAGACAACAGTAATGAGAAGATGAGTTTTTGTAATTCATTACAGAATCGTTTTCTCCCGTGAGTAAGTTGGCGCTGTTGGCTCCTCCCCTGTGGCCGTAGAGGAAAATCAGATTGAGTAGCAGCCAGCGGATCAACTGAGAAAAGTAATTTGTTTTTAATTTCATTTGGGGAAACACCTCCTTGCTTCCATTACCTCTAAATAAAATGTTTAGCTATGTTTAAAGTGATTATCAATGTAATCAATATGGTTTAAGTTCTTATTCCCTTGTTTTTCACTACAAAAGGTAGTTTTGCTTCGGTTTGTGCATTTCTACCTTATTTTTCTAATTTTCTAATTTTTATTTTTTTCTACCCCTGCTGTCTTTGTTTCCCTGCGTCTGCTGCACAACTCTGACTCAGCCAAAAGACTCCTGTAGATCACCGTATGTGCTGTCTGCTGCGGTAAGTAACTTTCACATTCTTAGGTTGCTATTTTCTGCCTCCCAGCCTGCCCCCCCTCCTGTCTTGTGTCAGAGCACAAATAGTCTAAACCTTCACATCTCATCCATATTTTACACAACCCCTACCTTTGTCCACCACAGCTGTCTTTTTTACTCTCAAAACTTTCTCCTTTCAGTCTGGGGGCACATTGAGCAGAGTGAGGAGGACGAGGGAAAGGACAGCCGGTATGCCTTGTGAATGTGGACGGAGGAGGCTTGAGGGGAAGCACAATAGGAGCTGCAGAAAGCGGGGAAGTGATTGAGGAAAGGGGCAGAGGCAGGAGAGTTGAAAGGCAAGGAAGATGAATGCAAAGCATGCCAGTTTGTGTGTATTTATTCTTGTGTGTGTACATGCGAGTGGAAAAACACATCCTGCCCCTGCAGTCGATGGATGAACACTGGAGCCTTATTACTTGCACAAGCCAACATCTCCTGTTTGCCTGCGAGGGGAAACATGAAAATACGCTGCTCTCTTTGTTTCTTCCTCTTTGAGAGTCTAAAGAGAAGCTGGGAATAACCAGGCAATTAAAACTGTGTTCACTTCACTCGTTTGAGCATTTGATTACAAAAGTCCTCCAAGTGTTATGAACGTGTTTCCTGAACGCGTGGCGCTGTGTGTGACAGGAGATCAACACGTCCTCATACATGACTGTAACGATTAAGGTTGCCAAACAGTCACAGTTTGGTTGGGTTCAGCCAACTAAACTGCTCTGTTTAGTTTTCCAAAAAGATCATGGTTTTAATTAAAATAAGTACATTTGTGAAGTTACTTAACTTCCCACATGTGAAGTAGAATGTAACAATACAGTTACGTAGTTGTGACACTGACTGTTGGTTTCACATGGGACACAAAGTCCTGTTTGTTTGACCCATCCAACCACCTCGACCTCAACTAGACGATGCCAGCGTACAATAAACAATTTTAATGAACGGAACTTTTTCTCTCCTGATACCAGGCACTAAAATCCGAGTTTGCAGCTCACTGACTGAATTAATGCCACTCATAGTAGAAGTATTTAGTTTGATAAAGGCATTGACAAAAAGAGACAGTATTAACTGTGTCAACAGTTGATGCTCATTTGGAAGCTATTGCTTAGTGATCTGATGACATTTTAGCCTCTCGGGTCATGGCCAATATTTCTGGGGTTCAGCCAGTTCAGCCAATATCCTGATAATGGATAATGGATATCTTAACTAAGACTTCCTCTTCCGTTCGCTGGTCAGTCCGATAAGAAACTTCATCAATCCCATTTGTAGGTGTTTTAAGTTAAGATGATAAATTAGGGAAATATAAAACATGCTATTTGCATTTGAATGAAGATAAATAAACCATTTAAAAAACATGATAATCTCCAGCCCCTGATGGGTTCGGAGATCGATTTCAGCCAATGTGTCCCACCTTTTTTGCTCTCCACACAAAATGTGCACCTACAGTCAGCCAAAAGCCTGTTCAAACGTGATAAGTCGGGACTACAAATAGAAACAAGAACATTTCCAATCCCATACCGCGGTCTACAGATTGTTTAACTTAACACAAAGCTTTTTATAAGTTCCAGAAGCTTCATTTTTGAGATCCACAGTTTTCAACTGACAGCCTCAATTTGTTAGTT
>CAFUXE010003136.1:146259-178872 GCA_903364295.1 Serranus cabrilla | reverse complement strand
AAAGACAAACCTGGCTAAATAAGTCAACTGTGGACTAATAATTAGATCTTGGAAAAGTCATTTGGTTAGTTTTGATGCTCTTCACATTGATTTCACATTGATTTGACTTAGGTGGTGCACAAAATGGCATTAAACAACATAATAAGGAGGAAACGCTGCTTTATGGAGTTTTCTATAGAGGGACATCGGGTATATGTATGTTCTGCATGTTTTAGATGTTTCCCTCTTCCAACACACCTGATTCAAATGATCAGCTCATCATCAAGCTCTGCAGAAGCCTGATAACGATCCTGATCATTTGAATCAGGTGTGTTTGAAGAGGGAAACATGCAGGATAGTGGCACCCCTGTTTTAAATGCTTATTATAGTATCTATGTTTAAAATGTACGTAAGTAAAAGTACAAAGTTACTTTCCAGCACTGTGCTTTAGCTTCCTGTATGTTGGTGCTGACGTCAGGGCTAAATCCCTTCACTTTACCCAGCAGTTGGGAAGCCAAACTCTGGAACTTTACTTTGTCTTGAAGAGCTGCAGCATTCATTCATGGACCTGTATATTTTATAACACCAGACCACTTTAATGCTAATTTCCTCTCAGCTCTGATCACTATCAGAGAACATCCACAGCCTCTCTCTGTCTCTCTCTCTTGCTTGCTCTTCCGCACACTCACTCCACAAACATTACACAACTTTTACCAATAACACTGTAACATATAAACATGTGGGTTAAACTTGGCCTTGGACATTTTCGCACAGTGGAGTGACGAAGTGTATGTGTAACATTATGTGTTTTAAGTTATCTTCATCTTCTCCCATTTGTGAGGCCTGTGAAGGTCAAAGAGCCAGGTGTGTCCAACCCCTTGTCTGATTTGTCACAAACTTCCTCAAATTTTAAGCAAACCATAGAGTAAAAATGGTTATCTGAGAGCATGTGAATACAGTAACAGACATTTTGATTTATGTTTGATCGGCGCTGCTGAGTCTGATCTGAGTTTTGTTGTCAGTCATCCTATTAAACCTGCTGATTGGCCTGGCAGCGAGCACAGTGGCTGGAAATCAGTCTGAATGGGAGAGTGACCAGGCTCATCCTGCACAGCAAATACAAATGAGCTTGGCTGATTGGTCTGTTTTTCAGGCCTGTCAAACATTATCAGCTTCATAAAGGCAGCGTTCACTGCATGGCTGTTGTGTTGGTTTTACATAATTTTACTGTAGATGTATGTTGTGTCCAATGTCTGAATACTGATGATATCACATGTTTGTCTACCGTATGTCCATATTTGTATCCTTGTGTGTGTTCATGTGTGTGGTGTTCTGCAATTGTATGTGTGTGTGTGTGTTTGTGTGTGTGAGAGAGAGAAATATTGGGGGATATTTTACCACATGATTGGCAGCCTAAGGCACATAGAGGTGATTGTAAATCGAAAATCAAGAGCTGCAGACCTTTTATACCCTTTAATCGCACACTGACAAACACAGACTCTCTCTCTCTCAAACACACACACACAAACACACACGCACACACACACACACACACACACAAACTCCCATAGTGATTTGCCTTTGTGGGCTTTCTTCGTCTTCTCAGTTCCACATCCTTTGACGCCCCCAGGGGATGTTTCCACCATGAGCAGGTTTCCATTTTCACCTTTTCCTTCAACGTCCAGCCTCCTGTGCATTAACACACACACACCCACGCAAACACACACACAAAGTAAGGGGAGTTACAAATAGCCTGAATTACAAACAGCCTCACCTGGCAGGTCTTATTATGAAAGTGGACCCCTTGTATTTGAAAGGTCACTGCACCAATTTTGATGACAAAAGTGCAGAATTATATTTTTTAAAATCTTTGAAAGGCCAATTATGCTTTAAATTTATGAAGTCAATTTTATTTGTTCACTCAATAATAGTTGTTTCAATTGTCATTTTATTATTTTATAAATTCAGCCTCATATCTGTTTTTTCACTCCAGTGAATGTTCAAGGAAATCGTTTCCCATAGCATAATTTCCCATTCCCTCTTTTTATTTCAAAGCTTACCCAGATCCAGTATCTCCTCCTCCCCTCCCACACTGTCACTCAGGCTTTATAACTCACTTTTTCCTGCTTTTTTGATACATCAAGGCATGTTTTCACTATGTGGGTCAGCGTGTGAGGCCACACAGCACATGTAGAAATTGTGGCTCTAAAATACAATAAGAGGAGCACAATAGTCACAGTGAAATGTGTTTTTCAGGAATAAGGTGTGATTACCAGGGGTTCTGTGCAAAATGTGGCAATTTGACAAGTCCCTATTGATGAAGTCCCTGCTGGGACTTGACAGTTGGCTGGTAGAAATTGGGTTATGAAGAAAAAAGAATAATGAAGTATTGAATAGAGCATGTTCAGGCCTGTGTGGATGAAAGTGTTGATACATAATGACAGGTTCAAAGAGTATTTTGATGACAGCTGACTCATAGTGTTAGTTTGTCACGCTGGAGCCAATTATCATGGCAGCTTCATCTCTCTCCTGCCAATCAGAGCTGCTGACCTCAGATGGCCCCACGTTAAGCTCTGACCCTGGTAAAGTTCATTGATCTGACCAGGACAGATATATCTCTGATATCTCGGTGGGGCTTTCTCCGGGGTCAGGGCAGCAGTCTGTGTTCAGCACTGCTGATCATGTTTCATCAGTCCCTGTGCACGGAGGACATCCACATAGGAAGACAGTAATAACTTTGTTTGATGTAACTAATGATTCTGTCCTTTCCTCTTGCCTTCCTCATTTCCTCTCTTGCACTTCCCTTCCCCTCCATCACTTCATCTCTCCTTCCTCTTATTCACAAGCACGCTCATCGTATTCTACTTCCACTTTCATTATTTCCATCCCTGTCCTTTTGATTCTCCTCACTGTTTGCTCTCGTCCTTACTGTCTCCAGGGTGGAAAGCATGCATCGCCGGCACACCACGCTGAGGGAGAAGGGCCGTCGCCAGGCAGTGCGGGGCCCGGCGTACATGTTCAATGAGCGCGGCTCGGCCCTCACTGCAGAGGAGGAGCGTTTTCTGGATGCCGCTGAATATGGAAACATACCTGTGGTTCGAAAAATGCTGGAAGAGTCCAAGACCCTTAACTTCAATTGTGTGGACTACATGGGCCAGAATGCTCTGCAGCTGGCGGTGGGCAACGAGCACCTGGAAGTGACCGAGCTGCTTCTAAAGAAGGATGGTTTGGCGAGGATCGGGGACGGCCTGCTTTTGGCCATCTCCAAGGGTTATGTTCGGATCGTTGAAGCCATTCTCGCCCACCCGGCTTTTGGTGGTGGTCTCCGACTGACTTTGAGCCCTCTGGAGCAGGAGATGCGTGATGACGACTTTTACGCTTACGACGAGGATGGAACGCGTTTTTCACACGACGTCACGCCCGTCATCCTGGCTGCTCACTGCCTGGAGTACGAGATCGTCCACATCCTCTTGACAAAGGGGGCCCGCATAGAAAGGCCACATGATTACTTCTGTAAGTGTTTAGAGTGTATGGAGAAGCAGAAGAAAGACTCGTTCAGTCACTCGCGCTCCAGGATGAATGCATATAAGGGTCTGGCCAGTGCAGCTTACCTGTCGCTCAGCAGTGAAGACCCTGTGCTGACCGCCCTCGAACTCAGCAATGAACTGGCAAGACTGGCCAACATCGAGACAGAGTTTAAGGTAAGGTGGTTTCTATTTTCGCTGCATTACTTCTTTTTTAGCAGTATCTTTTTTAATGTTAAACATACACAAACATACTGTTTCATAGGGAAAGGCAAAGGTTTTACAGAAGGTTTTCAAGAGTGAATTAGAGGAGGAAGATGAAACATAGAGACGCTCTTCATCAGAAGACACTGGGGCTGCAGTCAAGGATCATTTTCATTATTGATTAATCTGCCAATTAACTCCTCAATTTATTGATTGCTCTTTGTCTATATATACTGAAAAAAAAAATCCCATTCCTCAGTTATCAAAGTCCAACATAATGTGTTTATGGTATTAATTGATTATCAAAATACTAAATAACAATTATTTTACATTGATCAACTAATTGGTTTGTTGGGTAATCATTGCAGCTCTGAAAGATGGACCTACATTTAATGTAAAGACTATGAAATGATAAAACATCTATACTGTGTACATTTATCACCATACGTATGAGTGCAATCCGTGCATTCTTTCCTGACATTTTTTTTTATTTCTTTATTTTTCATGAGGTACAGGCAGGTTTAGGAGCATGGGGCTGAATGGAAATGTGTGGATCTCTGCAGTGCTTCAACCCATTCCTACAAATGATTCAGCGTAGTCACTCTGATGGATTTCCCAGTGCACTCCCAGCTTTTTATCATTCTTCTGATCTCGCCATTACAAATGCAATTTCTTCACAGGTTGTGGAGAAAAACGAGTTGTTAGAGTGGAACACTTTATTGTTTAATGGAAATGGATTTTTTTTTAGCTTTTATTGAGAAAAAAAAAAACATACTAAATAGTAGTCACAAAATGAACCTTGCTTCCTTGGTAATGCTGAATGCTAAACACACACACACAGACATCTACAGAGCAGAGAATGTGGTCCAAAAAAGAAATGTAACCAGGAATCAAACCAACCGGGATGTGCTGGCATCTGTCCTGAGGCAGGTTGATTAGCTGGGGGAACAACATGCCTGTTACAGTGTGGCAGGTTTGGCCAGGCTTTAAGTAGTGGTGGAGCTGGAGATATTTCCCACCTACTGTGCCAGCTGGTACACCTGTCTCGAATCAGTTTGTTGCAGATATTAAGACCAGCACATGCTCAGACACATGAGAGTGGTCAGGAGAAAAAGGAACAGCCACATTTTAGATAAACGTAGCTGACCAATACAATAAGAATCATTGTTAAAGCTGCTGTTATCAATACACACTCTATACAAAATGTCAAATCAATTAAAAAAGCACATATGTCAAATTAAAGTTCAGAGTTATTGTTGCCTTTCGATCATCTGACCATTCTCCTCTGACGTCAACAAGGCATTTTGGCTCCCTGGATATTTTCTCTTTTTCAGACCATTCTCTGTGAACCCCAGAGATGGTTGTGTGTGAAATCTCAGTAGATCAGCAGTTTGGTAAATACTCAGACCAGCCCGTCTGGAACCAACAACCATGTCACATTCAAAGTCACTGAAACCACCTGATGCTCGCTTTGAAATTCAGCAGGTCGTCGTCACCGTGTCAACATGTCTAAATGCTTTGAGTTGCTTCCATTTGATTGGTTGATTACATATTTGCGTTAAGAAGCAGGTGCGTAGCGATACAGAAAAAAGGGGCCAGTGAGTGTTTGTTGAATTTGGCCTTTTCAGCAGTCAGATAACAGGCTCAGGTAGCAAGGAAACCAAATCTGAAAAGAGCTGGACTGTATTCAAGCACTGCATGCTGGAGCATTCATCAGCATTAGAGAGGTTCCACCACCACTTTGTTTCCAGCTGTCCATAATGCTTTGTTTTCGGTAATTTCAGTGTGGTAATAATTCTATACATTTTGTGTGTAATAGAGTGCAATTTTGTCTCTTTGCCAGAGATGCCTGTTCACAGTCTCTTTGCTTGTTTCATGGCCTTGTGATTTTTGACAGTGGTATATTTCTCAGTGTAAAGAAAATGTCCTTTTCTGTGTATCATCCCCTGAGTCCAAACCCTGCAGAAAGTTTTGGATTTACTGCAGAGGATCCTCTTTCTTCAAGTATAAAAACACAAAGACTAAACTTACAAACTATGTTTGACTTTGGAGCGACCAACGCTGCTCAGCTCCCATTGACTACATACCTAATTATAATTCACGTCAAGATCATTAATGCAGAAAGCATGATTGTTTAATTGAACCAATCAAATAAAAATTGTTTAATAACATTACACTTTTCCCATCACTCTCTCTTCATTTCTGTCCACCCTCACTCATCTTTTCCTCAATCTCTCCATCCACCTTTGTCTTTGTCACTCAGCCTTTATGCTTGTCATTCCTCTTCCCGTCTCCAGACAAGTTAATGAGAAGGGCTCACCTTAGGGACCGGAGTTGTGTTGGAGCTCGTCTGTCTCATTAACATCTCATTATCACCTCCCTGTCTCCTGTCTTTATTTGTCTCTCCTGCCCCACCTCAAATCATCCTCTCATTACATTAAAATATCAAATAATTTGAAGACCGTGCGCCAATAGCCTGAGACAGCCCTATTTCATTAGAGGAAATCAAACACTGTGAACAAAAGCCAGGGCTTAGATCACACGAAGACACTTATTAGACTTCAGTGTTTGTTTTGGCAGCACAGTTTATGAATGAAACATTATTCGGCAGCCAGTGTTTGACTTTAAGAAGCTGGAGATCTTCAGAGCACATTAATGCATGATAGAGTGAGCCGCAGAGAGCAACATATGGTCTCCTGTTTTTATAGATTTTAATTTCCCTCCACAACTGTTCGATGTCCAGATGTTAGAGTCACATGAGAACAGGAAGTACTTGGTCCAGAGCTACTGTTAGACTTTGTGTTGCAAGTTTCCAAAGAGTAGCGGCTGTGCCAGTTCATCGTTCGGTTGGTTCAACACTCTGGAGGGATTTCCATTAAATTTGATCATTTTTTTTACTGCCCTCGTGAAGGTAAACATTAATAACTTTTATGATTTGCTTTAAAGTTTTATCTTTTACCACCAAGGGAGACGTACTTTCCAGTCCACAACTTCAATTCATCCATAACCTCCACTGTAGTTTGAGATTAACTAACAATACTTATATTCTAACACAGTAAAGGTCACACACTTTATATCAGCATGTTAGATGTTAAAAGGTTCATTGATTATGTTCTAATCCAACAGATTATGAGACCACACAAGAATTCAGAGAGATACCCAAGAAATGCTCTAGTTGCCCAACCCCATTCTTTTAAAAACAGAAATACATGAGGGGTCCTTGATATATTCTTGTAAATTGGCCCTCGGCTGAAAAGTAATGGAGAACCTCAGATGCAGAGCATCAAAGTGCAGAATGTGTCCACCTGTTAAGAAAAAAATCAAAATTTATATGCCCTTACACTCAGTCATGTACAAGCACACACTTTCTCACCCACTGACACACTTACGCAACCTGTGAAAGTGCAGAGATGAGAGTGCTGCTTGTGGTGCAGGGGACAGCTTAAGGCTTATCAGGACCTGCCCTACTGCCTAACATTTATCTTCAAACATCATACGTTTTAAGGATGCACACACACACATATACCCCCGGGAGAGTGAATAAGAAATAGAATAAGGCGGAGGAGGGTTTTTATTTAATCGTGTAAATCACATTCTACTTTTTTCTCTTCTTGTATGCCAGTTTTAGTTTAATTTAGTTGAAAGTGTCATAGAGAAACTAAAAAAAAAATCAGTCCACTGAAGTGCAACAGTACAAACTCTTTTCTCCTCTCTTCTTCTATCCCACATCTCGCTCCCTCCTTCCCTCCCTCCACGTTCGCGGCTGGGCTCGTGTCCCCCTCAGTTCACTCATCTGTAACCGTTCTCACTCTGCTTCACACTGCTGTGTCTCCATTTCCAATCTCACCACATCGTCCCCTTTTCTTTATCTCAGCCCCCCAAGGCACAAACCACATACCCAGAATTGTGATTGGATTTTCACATGCACTGTGTGTGTTCTGTTGGTGTGTGTGTCTTTATGAACTCTTATAATTGATGAAGAAAACATTCTTGTACATGCACTACCCTGAAGCTCGCCGTTCCCCGAATGTAAACCGACATGAGATTGTTATTGATTTTTATTTTCACTTAGCAACCTTAAGGCGAGATACACCAAATGCCACCTTCTCCTTCATGTCCCCACAGGGCCAATAGATGTTTGCTGCCATTACTTGATGCCTTAGAATTTGTTTTTAATTTGCAGATAGTGATGAGCCTTTTGACCGAGCTTATCTTGAATCACGTCCAGTTTTAAAACGTTTTTCTCTGAGATAAATCCAAGCCTGAAGGGCTTTTAATTTAGAACATATATCACAGCTGTTTGGTATTTAAGAGTGTGAACACACTGTGACTTCACATAACTGATTACACCCTTTTATATTCAAGACAGACACTGTCCAAGTCCTACAAGAACAAAACTGTCTTGCTAAAAAGGTCAAACACTGGAAGAATGCAAATGATGTTCATGGTCAATGGCTGCGCCAAAATACAGTACACACCTGCTTACAGCAAAGGTGCCCGAAAACAAAGTGAGAGTAGATTTGGTAACGTCCCAAAGCGTTAAATGGATGGCTGAGTTATTGATTTTGCTGGGGAGACATGTGTAAAAGTTGGATGAAAGTGGGCCTTATCAACACATTGTAACAGTTTGATTTAACTCAGAAGAAACACAGCAGCAAATGCATAATGAGAATCACTCCTGAGAGACTCTGAGCCTGTCAGAAGCTCCACTGTGCTGACTGCTTAGCTGCTCGGCCAGATGTTGAAAAACAGAACAGACCAGGAGGGCGACGCAGTGTGAGAAAGAAGGGTGAGAAGTGAAGTGTGGGGGCCAAGACAGAGGAGCAAAAGGTTGAAGCTGGAAGGATTAGTGAAGGAACAGGAAGCGAGAGGATTGAAAGGCCTGGCAGGAACGGTAAATTGTAGCGAAGCGGGGAAAGCTATATTCACCTGCCAGGGTTCCCAGAGTAAAAGCACCATTACATTTCTGCATTTGATAATAGCTATAGGCACTTTGTGTACATCCTCATCCATGTGTTGGAAAGTCCTGAAAGATAATATTTATCTGGTCCCCCTTCAGTTATTACCTTATGTGTACAAGTAGGACTCAGTAGGATTAGGGTGCCATCACTGTATTTATTTGGTTTTCTTCACAACTTATGGAATGTAGCTTCAGTATTAGCTTAACTCCACAAGAATGTCCTCAAAAAGGTTTAAATAAGCAACCGCAGTGTTTCTTTTCAACTAATAGAAACTGAGTGACAGCACACACAGCGATCAGAATGAGAGAATAGAAAGCCATAAACTCGAAACTCTGATGCATTTGTTTCGGTATATCTAGATAAAAAAAAGTAATCAGAGTTGCATGAAAACCAGTATTGGAAATGCCTCCAGTACAGCCTAAAATGTGGACTCGGGTTTCAGCAATTACACAAGCCAGTGTACCGATCCGATATCACATTATCATATTATTTATCAGCTCATTTATGCTACACAGGAAAGACAATAACATTAGTCACTCGCTACCCGACCCGTACATCCTCCCTGATCAATACTATATAATAAACTTTCAGCAGAGATGAGAAAGAAGAAAGATGGCCTCTCCATCATCCGCTCTGGAAAAAAAACAATTGCTATTCTGATTTTTACAAGTTGAAAGAAACGTTCTGGTTTGTACCATTTTCTTGTGTTCTTGATAATGCAGTGTGTGTCAGGCCTTGAACACCTGTAGCTACCTGTGGGCATTAATGAGGTGGCTGGTTATGCTGGAGGAGGCAATGTGCTGAAACATTCAACTTTATAAGCTGAAATAAATGCATCAGAGTTATGAGTGTGCTGCGTCCCATTGCCGTTGTTTTCCATTTAATTATGACACACAAGTTTTAAGCGATTTTGAAAAATAAAATGCAAATGTTTCCATCTACTCAACGACAATTATGCTCATTGAACGAGGCTACTGGCCTCCAGTTTTCACTCCCATCCTTCTCCTCTCTCTCATCTTTTGGTGTTTATTCAGATCAATTTCCATTCATCCATTTTTATGTGCAAATTCAGACTCGGCATGAAATCAGGTGGATCAATGGGAATGTACTAAATGAGCATTTAAGATGAGCAGAACAGAAGCAGAGTTCATCCCTTTGGTCAGATTGTGTTGGGTTCAAGTGTTTCTGATCATGTATAATAAGCTGGGAATATAACAGAGATGTCTTTTTATATTACTGTGAGAATGATTAATTTTAATTAATAATTTATTCATTAAAATGTATTTAAAAAACAAATTCCAGCTCTCTGCTTTAGATGCATGATCCCTAAGTCAAGCTAATTTATTTCAAGATGGAAATGAACCAAATCACAGTTTCACCCTTCCAGAAGGACAAACTAGAGGACAGAGAAAAAAACACAAAACTGACAGTAAAGGACGCAGCTTGTGCTTACTTTTATACTTTTGAAGAATTCTGTGTTACCTGAAACAAGTTGTGAACATGATTTGCTGTTTCAACCGTCTTTTATTCCATCTTCCTTTCCTCCCTCCCTGTCAGAATGACTACCGTAAGCTGTCCATGCAGTGTAAGGACTTTGTGGTGGGTGTGTTGGACCTTTGTCGGAACACGGAGGAAGTGGAGGCCATACTGAACGGCGATGTGGATCTGTGCCCTCCGAGCCCCTACAGCCGACCCTGCCTCAGCCGTGTCATACTCGCCATCAAGTATGAAGTCAAGAAGGTAAGATGAATACAAATACCCACCGTGTACTGTATGTAGGGGACGAGTGGGAGTTTCAGTTGCAGCTGTGGTTAATATTTTATTCGCATGGCATGAAACAACACGTCATGCATGACATGAAAATCTTGTTGCAAGAGGCTATTCCTTTAGGACTGTCAACAATACACTGTGAATATCAATGAGAGAGTTCAGCACGGTGAGAAGCACCGAGAGAAACGGGACCAGTGGTTGTTCACTCAAACTGCTTTAAATGACCAAAAGCAGGAAGTGGTTAGAGATCTTAATAGTGCAACAAATTGCACATATCTTTAACCATGATGGTGATCTTTTCTCAACTTAACCATACCCTTAAAAGAGGAGTCAGAGGTCAGCTCTAGAGCTCTGGATCCTGTATTTACCATAATGCAGCATAATAACTCCTCTTATAGGACACTCCCTGCCTGATAAAAGCCCAGGTCTTTAATGCATATATTCTGTTTTATTTGTGTCCAAGCTCAGGCAGGCCAAGATAACCTTGATGATATCAGAATGAGACAATCATAGGTTCTTTTTTCAGACTTTGGCAAGTTCCTCTAAAGACACAGAGGACACTATTACAGAGTCTGGGCTGAGTGTATTTGCAAAAATAGGATGTAGTTAAGGTTTAGCACTGAGATCATTACTTTATCGTTTATAGTTTCGACTCATTCTTTATTACTGAAATTACATTTTTGATATGACAGAGAGAGTAAAAAAGGAACCACTGGATACTAGTATTGAAGTCGAGGTACCGGCATTTTAAATGTGAACCCTCCTTCATAAAAGCCGATTGATATTTGATTTGACATTTGATTTGATATGAGGACTTGTTTGAAGGACTACATATCCACCCCGTGAAGAGTGCTTGAGCATATTGCTTTATCCATGAATGACATCATAAAAAAATCAAAATCAAATCACAAAATCCCTATCAGCATCCTGTGTTGTTCAGGATTACTTTGACTGCTATCATAGTGTGTTAGGTGTGTGTGACCTCGGGGGCCGCATGTAAACAGCAGGTCGGCCTCTATTTCGGAGAGCTAATCCCTGCTGAGCAGAGGTGTTCTTACTAAATGTCAAACCAAATGCCTTTTCCTCTCTTCTCTCTACCACACACACACACACACATACACACTCACGTGCCTATTTGACCTTCATGTGCTGCGTGTTTTCTATAATCAGGTAAATCCCAAGTGTGTGTGCATGTGCACGGTGGTGTGTTGGACAGTGCACAGCCTGTTTGTGTTTTCCTCCAGTACAATAGCGTGACCAATACTCAGGGAGCTAATTACACAAAAGGCAGGGGGAGAGGGAGTGATAGTGATAGATTGCCACGGCAACCAGGTGAAGCATGCCTGTGTGTCGTGCATGCGGCCGGACACAGGCAGGGTTAATGTCACGGGTCAGTGGATTGATAGACTGGTCACTGGACACCAGTGGGAAACTATGTTAACTAGGATTTAGTGTGCATGGAGGAGTTTATGGCCGTGTGTGGTTTCCTTCTGAATGCAGAAATGATTGAGTGCACAGACACACACTGTACGTGTGCCGGCTTCGATCAGCAGACGGGATGTCAATCGTCAGTTCAGATGATCGCTCCCTGATTGTGACGGCTGAGGCTGATTGGTGAAGGGGTGGGAAGGATTGATGACGGATGAAAAACAAAGAGGCTGTCGTACATCATGGAGGGCAGGTTTGACCAGATGTAATCTGTTGCTCAAACAATACACAACAGGGTGATTGTTACACAAGTTGACCTCCTGCCGAACATCGATCGCTCTGTTGTCCACATCCTTCCTCCAGCTGGAACACAAACATCCATCCTGTCCTTCCTCAGCAGAGCAGTGGTGGCTTTCATTCATCACTTCCTTCTCTCGGAGTTAAGTCGGCAGCAGATGCTGAAATGGCAGACGCAGCTTTATCTAATAAAGCCAACATGCTGCAGTAATGAATGCAAACACTCAGTGCTTTTTAGTCGCTGCCTGCTTATTTTTTGCAGACTGTTTGTTAAAAAGATTTCACAACCTGCTTGTTGACATTTTTCCATTTAAACTGAAGTGGCGGCTGTGAATAAAAACATGCCTTGAATAATATATTGTGATGTTAATGAATACACAATGGCTGTGCTCTAAATGGGAAAGCAGCCTGCACACTGCTGACGAGTATCTTGACCACCAGAGGCCCGCCTCATGAATAAAGTTTGTTTTTTAACCTTATTAATTTGACACGCATTGCTTTGATGCAATTGAGAAGCACAAGGAAGTACAAAGTGTGGCATTGGTACTTTTCATAACTGAGGTAGTAATTAGTTTTATACTTTGTACTGTACATAGAAAATTCATCAAATCTGCTATGTTTGGCATTAGAATTCAAAAAGGATGTTTGGCTGGAATGCAATGAATGGAAATATTGTTAAAAAAAAAATGTAATTGGACCATGAAAGGATTTAGAAGAAACCGACCAACCTGCTGTATTTTTTAGAGGACACCCCCTTAATAACCGTGTCACAATAAAATGTACCAGTGCACTATGTTCTAACTTGTGTCTGGTGCATTGTGTCCTGGGCATGGTACAGGCATTGAAGAAGTATTGAGAACATCCATCTAACTAAACTAACTAAACTTCACAACCATTCATCAGATCGATTTCAAACTTGGTGGGTTTGCTGCTGACGAACCAAGGAAGTGCAGTGTTGAGTGTGAGCTCTTGAGATCCACGGGCATATTTGTTGTCGCTTATGCAGACAATGCGTTTGTGTATTGACTGGGGACACCTATATACCTTTAAACCAGCAAACGGCACGCTGAGTACAGCTTGCTCTCCATTGCTTGCTTAGACAGAGAGGCCAGAGAGACTGGAGATGTTACACTGCAGCAAATTGAAACATTTGGAGCGTCAGCGATGCAACTTTTAGAGAGTGAATGGTTTTGTTACCTGAAATAGTCTGGTCCCAAATTGCTAGCTGGTATTAAATGTCTCACACACTTTGGAAATAGAGGAGGTGAACTGCTGAGGACCCAAAAAAGTGCAGTGTTGGGTGTGAAGTTGTTTGGATGAGCGGTTCTCGAGAGAGAGAGAGCTGCAAGCAGCAACGCCAGAGGCCAAGCAATCAGCCTGCTCTGTATGGGCACACTTTGAACGAGCACCGCGGTAGAAGTACTTGAAGTAGAACACAACAATGAGAAATGCTCCATTAAAGTAAAACATTCACAAATTAACTCCTAAGTAAAATTCCAAATGTGTTAGCGGCAAAATGTACTCAAGCACACTATAAAACATTAAACCACTGTGGAGAATGACCTTCAGAGAGTCATATGTATATATATACAGTAGATTATCGGGTCATTGTTATGGTTGCATAAACCCAAACAGCCATTAATGCTTGTATGTGAAATTCATTAAAAGACTCCAGTAGAGTTTGTCAGGTCAGATTCTTCTGCTAATATGCTATTTATCTACACATATTGAACTCTAAGATAAATATGCCTCTGCACTCAGCCAATTAACCTTCTTCAGTTTCTGTGACTACTGAGCCATTTCAGTGTAGCTGCTAGTGTTATACTGGTACGATGTGCAGCTGCTGTCAAAAGCTAACAGATCCTGCGAGCAAACTACAAGAAAAACATTTTTATGTTTTGTGAAAGTCTGAAAAGCAAATCAGTGTTTTTTACTGGTTGCTGCTAATCTTCTTTCTCCTCTCTCACCTTCCTTGCTCTGTGTCCCCACCTCCTGTCCCTTAACTCCCCCTTGATTTAAACTTCTTCTTCCTGTCTCTCTCTACAGTTTGTTGCCCATCCAAACTGCCAGCAGCAGCTGCTGACTATTTGGTACGAGAACCTGCCCGGTCTGAGGCAGCAGTCTGTTGGGGTGAAGTGCTGGACAGTGCTGGGGGTCACCGTAGGTCTGCCCTTCCTGGCCATCGCCTACTGGATAATGCCATGTAGCAAGGTATGAACACACACACACACACACACACATGCACACATGCACACAGTAGACTTAAAAGTTATCTTATATTTTCAGACATATTGAACTCTGTGTTGGACAGACAGACAGACAAGATGACTGGTGTGGCTTAACAATGACTGATTTCTGATTCTAAGAGCACTGTGTAAACACCATTTGATTATAGGACCTTGAGGCATTGTTTTAATACTCCATCAAGCAAATTATAATCTGTAAAGTGACACACACAGGAGCTGAGCGAGTGGTTATGTAAATCTGTTCATTAACCTGGATAATCCTTTACCACATCATCAAGTGGTGTGTGCATGAGTGTGTGAGTGTGTGTGTGTGTGTGCTGAGGTAGATTGAGAAACATTTTTTTAGGACCTTGGAGTTGTTCCTGTTATGTGTGACTTATGAATTAGTCATTTTGTCAACTAAGAGAGAGAGAGAGCAGCTGATGTCAAGTGTGAGAGAGGATGGAGAGCCGGGAGCGTCTCCGCCAGCGAGACATGGATTCAATTATGAGACGCTATTAGTCGCTGCTGATCACTGTATAACAAAAACACCTGTGTGTTTTAATGTGTGTGCATACGAGTTACGGTTACATTTGATTATGAACCACGCGATGAGCCCATGTGTTCCAGTTTGCCATTGTGACACGGCAGAAAGAGCAGGAACAAAGTAGCAGGGTGGAGAAATTACAATTTAATGTTGGATGCAAGATGTATTGTTTATTATTAATAAATACATGATTTTCAAAGTTAAATACTGAAGATAGACATTTAAGGTGTTTCAAAAGGTAGAAATTTAGAGGATGATACTAAAAAAAAAACAAAAAAACTACAAACTGCGAGACAAAATGAACATTTGTGCGTGCTCAATAACAATGCATGGACAGCTTAAAGGAGACAAAAAGATATATTAAATGGATTTGATAATGAAATAGATAAAGACAGAGTGAATCAGATGAAAGCTTTGATGTGTTTTGGTTGATTGTGTGTAGTGTGCCCTCCCACACCTGACGCTAATCATGTAATTGTGCTCCGCTCTGATCTCATCAATTGCTCGTCTCTTACAGCTCATAATATTCTCCATTTTTACGGGATCACAACACACCATTATCACAGCCCCAAACCATATTACATTTCCTATCAGTGGGGAGAGATGAAGAAGATATTAATATTTCTGTTGCTCAAAAATAAGTCATAAATCATTGAAGGCAGAGAAGAACACATGGATATAATTGCTTTACAAATTTCCTTTTAAAGAAGGCATGATTTTATTATTTTTTAGCTATGTATGACGGAAAGAATACATGTCTGTATGTTTGCCTTTCCTTCAATTTTCTCCACAACTGTTCATCCCATCAACTTCAAACATCCGGGGTGTATTGCCGAGGATTTTTGAGGAAGTTTTGAGTGTCAAGTTTTTTGGATGAGCAGCTCTCGAGAAAGCTCCAAGCATCAATAACGGAGGCCAAGCTGTTTGCCTGTTCTGAACGGGCGTATTTTGAAACGGGTTGATTGAAAAGTGTGAAAAATGTGTAAAACATGCAGAGAGTGATGGGACACGGTTTGAAAGATGCACACAGGAGAAGCTTTCAGTCTTCTCTGAGTGACGGGAAAGAGATGAAACATAGAATAAGCGCACTAGTAAAAAATTGCCTCAGAACGGCTGTCAGGATCTCTTCCTGAGAGAGAAAATGTTATGTCATTCAATATTTGATTAGATTCATAGAGCACGGCATACAGCTGCCCTGGAAGGGTAAACTTGTAGTGTTTTATTGTTGATGAACTATCGCTTAATTCATTAGTGTTTCAGTCAGTGGTGGTAGGTAACTAACATTTACTGAAATAATCTACTTTAGTGCAAGTTTTAGATACTTCTAATTCTGTATTTCCATGTTGTGCTGCGTTTCAGAGATAAATATTGTACTTTTTACTCAACTACATTCATATGATATCGCTGCAGTTACTAATTACTGCACAGAGTTGTTTTTAATTACTCTGTCTGATTACAAGCCTGGTCTGGTTGAAGTTGGTTAAAACTTTGGAGAGAAGTACGTGACTTAATCAAACTCTACACTCCAAGAATGATGACTGGGTTACTTGGGTCACCCGAACAGTTTCAGCAAAATGCACCGAGTGAGGGAGGCGTCGATCAGTTAATTAGGCAACAGAAATTAAACATAAAATATGAGTCATTCTACATTACATTATTGTCCATCCGTAACCTTACAAATTGAATCCAAATAGTCCACAAAAAAGGCAAATGAGGTCTCGAACCAGGACAGTTCTTGTACATTCTTTCCTCTCTGTAGGATGAAAAGACACACAAATGGACTGATAGACAGACAATATTAATCCCAGTGGTTAAAATAACCTGATGTGCTGACTCACCACCCATCAGAACAACATATAAGGACAGAAGGATATGAGAGAACAGAGACAATAAGTAACAGGGAAGCACAAGACGAAATCATGGAGAGGAAACCGAAGGAAAACCAAGGAGAGACTGTTATGGTGCTTGGTTTTACTGCAAATTACCTGCCCTGGATCTGCCCTTTCATTGTGTTTGTTAGTTCTTTCCTTTTTGGTCTCTTGGGAGATTCAAAACCCAGGTCAGTTCAAGAAAAAAAAACAATCAATAAACACAGGACAGGGTCACAAGCCATTTATCATCGAGGCAATGACTGGAAATCATTGAAGAACTGAAGAACATCAACGCTTGTCAATAAGGATGCAAAAATAGTTTGAGATACACCTTTTTATATTGAGGAAACAAAGGCTTTTGAGTGGGAAAGAACTCTATGAATGGGATAGTAGATCTGTGTGTGAGTTACAGAGGGCACATACTTGAACATGTATGAAAAAGTCGCCCATAATCTTATGTCATTTAAACACAAATCTGCAGTATGACAGAAGGTCTTTTCCCAGATCTAGATGATTAACTATTTATAGTGGATGCCTGTCTGCACACAGAGCACGTCAGTTTTGCTTCTCCCAGGTGAAAAGATGTTAGGGAATAATAAAGGACACAGCAGCTCCTGGTGAGATTTCCATTTCTCACCAAACCTCTTTTATTTAGTCCACACGCTCCTGCTGCCAGTGGCCAATATTCCGTTGGAGGAGAGAAGATCAGCTCTTGTCACCATCACACTGATAAAAAGGAATCCCATGGGGTTAGCAGTCCTCACAAAGCAGTAGACCTGATCTGGGATGACCATCTCATTTAGGCTGAGGGGTGAAATGGATCGGGCCTTATCAGCACAGGGGCAGAGCTTTCCCAGTGGCAGGAGGAGGTTCAGGGGAGGTTTTGCAGGGTTAAGATTCACCAGACAACCTCTTCTCCCCACGGTTTAGTCGTGTGTGTGTGAGGCACAGGGACAGCTATTGAATCAGATGTGTCACCGTGCATGCAGAGAGTAGAGATGGCCTGTGGGTAGTTAATATTGAACACAGCGGGTTTAGAGAGTGGCAAATGCTGGCATCTCAAATGTGTGTATGAGGTTGGAGGGGAAGGGAGTGTGTGTGTGTCTGAAATGGCTTGTATTTGTGTGTCTTGGCATATTTCTATGCAATCATGAAATGGTCCCTCTGCGCGGTGGCATGTTTAACGCTCCTTGTACACCACGATCTCACATTACGTTCTCCCCATATGGTGCATTTTCACAAAGTTTGCTGATTATTTGGCCCGTAGTTACCCTGGCACTATGTTCCACATTAGTGCATTTCAACAGCTGCTGTTTGCCTGCTATGATGGTTGTGTAGTGATGCTGTTCAAATTTTGATCTCTGAGGGCCAAATTCTGGGGAACATGGCAAAAAAAGAATGAACACTGATTGATCTCAGTATATAAAAACAGATGTTTTGTTTTGGCTTCAATTTCACACTTGTGTATAGCCACTTGTACTTAACTGTTGAAAGAAAATACAGCTCAGACATGAATCGACAGCCTGAATCTCTGCCACAGCAACACATTTGGAAAGCAAAGTTGTTGTATTGGCAAACACGAGTGAAAACAATTACCGTACAAATATGACAAGTAAAAATATCTTCTTTTAATGTGTTTTATCTTCTCTAATGCACCAAGAAACACAGCAGTGAAATAGAAAGAAGAAGTCTGTAAGCCAGGAAAACATGGATGTAAATGATGCAGGGTTCAAGATGTTTCTGTTTCTTTAAGCAGCTTTGCAAATGATTTATGAGAAAGGAGATGAGAAATGTATTTAACGTATTTATATGGACGACCATTTAGCAGCTATCTTGTGGCCAAAGTGGAGCTGGGTATTTATTTATGTTGGTTTTATGCTTGAGATGGTGGAGACCAAAACAAAGCTAAAGGGAGAACATTAATGTTGTGTGTGATCCTAAATCAAATTTCTAAGACATTAATATGTCAGTAGTGTATTTCCAGCTTGCTGTGCTGCCTCCAAATGTGCAGGAAGTGCATGTTGAAACAAACATCACTCTTCTCTTTTTTTACTTTCAACCACAGATACATAATAGAATAAAAGCTGCATTTCAACCATGAAGTTTTAGTCCCAGGATTACTTTTCAAAGAACCAAAAGTTTCCTTTAGCCCATTGTTGCCTTAACACACTCTGCCACCTGCAGTTCAGTGCAAAGAAACACTGAAAATAAAACCTTGTTTAGTCTCAGTGTGACAACATCTCCTGCAGCAGTAGTAATAATTGTAAAGCAGTAATAGTATTTTACTGCTAAGTGTTGAATGTAATGAAATGCAGAGAAAGAAAGGAAGTTAATCATCTGTTGAGTGTTTGATGGTCATTTATTCTGTCTGTCTCTCTTCCACCGCTCGCCCCTCAGCTTGCTCTCCGTGCTCTCTGCTGCTATCCATCCCTCTTTTTCATCATGAAACTAGTTGAAAAGCAATCAAGTCAATGAGTGCCATAGGTGGACGAGTGATTAGCCAATCAGTGCAACTGAAGGGACTAATGCTGCGATGTCAAGCTTTTGTCAAGTGGTGCACCTGGACCCAGGAGGAGTTATAACAGTAATGACAACCCCTATAGACAAGAAAGATGCTGCTGCTCAGGCTGCCATGTCTTCTTTGTTTTAACTTTACTCCTCTCCACTCTTAAAACACCAGCAGAACCAGTGTTTGGCTTTAAAGTGCTGTCTGATTTCTGTCAAATATCTCTAATCTTCTCATTTCCAGCTCGGTCAGATCCTGCGGAGCCCCTTCATGAAGTTCGTGGCTCACGCCGTCTCCTTCACTATCTTCTTGGGTCTGCTGGTCATCAACGCCTCGGACCGCTTTGAGGGCGTCAAGAACCTGCCCAACGAGACCATCACAGACCACCCGAGACAGGTGTTCAGGGTGAAGACCACCCAGTTCTCCTGGACAGAGATGTTGATCATGAAGTGGGTGCTGGGTGAGTCACCATCTCACACACAGGTTGCACACACACTATGGCGGCGTTTGAAAGTCAGCACAGTTGAAGCCAATTAAAGTGGAAATAGATGTAAGATCACTGTCGAGGCAGATTCACCATCATGATAAGAAATAACCTTGATGAGAAATATCAAAGAGGCGAGGCTAAAAGTCTCCTTTCATCAGTATGGGTGTACTTTATCAACAGGCAAGCAGGACCGTTAATGGCCATGTTTCTACCGAGGCTTTATAAGTTTTTGATGGTTTTCCAAAGTTGTGAAGTTACAACGCAGTCAAGTCAACAACACACCTCCTTCCCCCATAAATCTGTAAAGTTCTGGGGAAGAGTGTGTGAACTTTTATGCACAACTTTGATATGAGGCAGAATTAAAGATCAATACAGAGCCATGCCAACCAAGTGGATGAAAGCCAAGGTTATGGCAACACAAAATTCATTCTCTTTTATCCTCACCGAGATCAAATGGAAGTTTCCTTGTTGGATGCAGCACAGAATTGTTGAGTCCGAATGATAAAGTGGAATGAAATTTGGAGGTTGACCTGAGAGGTGGCGCTGAGGAAATCTTAGAGGGAGGGAAAGAGAGAAAGAGTAATGGAGGAAAGGATCTGTTTGTGTGGACGGATGAAATAAAGGGAGAGGTGTAGTGTGTGGCAAACAACAAGACAGGCATGAAGAGACAGATAGACGCGGGTGACAGAAAGACAAAGACAAATGAAATAGCCCGTGGCAATATCTGCCAGACCTCAGCTGCTTCCCATCTGCACATATTCTTCCTTTCATCTACACACACACTGACACACAGTCACACACGCATATAATGTTATTATATGTGTGTGGTAGGTGTATCTTGGTGCACATACGGTTCTGTTTTTTTATTTGTTTACGTGTAATAGCACCATTCTTTGCCCATGCACGGTAATTTTGGCATCAGGTGCTTGTGTGTGAGTGTGTTTCCGTGTCTGTGTGTGTAT
This sequence comes from Serranus cabrilla, assembly GCA_903364295.1. Lineage (NCBI taxonomy): Eukaryota > Metazoa > Chordata > Actinopteri > Perciformes > Serranidae > Serranus > Serranus cabrilla. The sequence goes on along the minus strand of CAFUXE010003136.1, from coordinate 158,111 downwards.
GTGTGTGTGTGTGAGTGTGTGCAGTGAGTGGTGGCTTAGGTAGAGCAGGGTAATTGTGATTCCAGCAGCATGCTTTGAAGGCCCGGTAATTGTTACAGAGATGATACTGATCAGACCGCCTTATCAGTAAGCAATTTTCCCCTTGTTTTCGCTGCAAATAGAGAAAGACAGAGTGGTTGTGTAGGAGGTATTAGGTTTTCCATTGTGTTTGTGTGTTTGTGCTTGTGAGCTACAAGTGGCGTCTGAATGGTTGGGTTTAAATTAAAAGCTTTGTTGACAACACCTATGTTTCTTTGTGAATGTGTCTTTGCATGTATGAAATATTCATCTATTTTCCATCTTTTCTACAATGTATCAATGTTTGTTGTTAGAATATTTCAAACTGACCAGACCTTTATATCGAAATTTACCACCCAGTGTCACACAAGACACAGCAGCCACTCTTGAGTGGAACATAATGAGACTGAGAGAGTCCACAGATGACACTGGTGACTGCAGTCCACTTGGTGCTGAAGGACCTTTTAGCTCTTTTGCCAGCCACCAATAAACACTAAAAAAGATGAAGAACCCCAGAGAGTTAGGGAGTTAGAAAATCTCAACTGAAATTTGATCTCCTTCATGTTCCTGGGCCAACCAGTAAACTGTCCATGGTCTGTCAGACACTAGTGGCTCACTTACCCCGTTTATAAACAAACAGAATACTTTGTTAATTATGTTGTCATATTGCTTATTATTAGTGCTTTACACATTGGATTTTGCAGTGTGACGCCATCAAATTTAATTTTGTCAGAAGGACAAATGCTGTTCAGCTGTTTCAATGCAGTAAACGTTCCGACACTGGAAATCGTAAAAACCGAATATCACCCCAACTCGATTCCATGTGTTTACGTGTGCATCCTCCGTCCTCAGGTATGATTTGGTCAGAATGTAAGGAGATCTGGACCGATGGGCCCAGAGAGTACATCATGCATCTGTGGAACGTTCTGGACTTTGGCATGTTGTCCATCTTCGTGGCGTCCTTCACTGCACGCTTCATGGCGTTCCTCAAGGCGTCCAAAGCCCAGCAGTATGTGGACATGCACGTCCCCGACGAAGACCTCAGCAGTGCTACGCTGCCTGAAGAAGTCGCCTACTTCACTTTCGGTAAGTATTTACTCCAAAAATGTGATAAATGTTTTTTTGAAGATGTCCAGGAGTTCGCTAATTTCTGGGTTCCGTTTATTGACGCTCTTTTCCTTAGTCACTGTCACCGCCACTATTTATCTTATCTATGCAATTCTTTTGTTGTTGAATCTGAAAAAGCAATTATTTGTTGCTGCTCCACAAAATGTCAAACTGCCTCACTTCTGCCATCCATTTCTTTCCCAGGAAATGCCAATATGACACGACATGATGAAATGTAAAAGCTTTCATGAGGTGCTTGAATCATTGTTGTGCTACATTAGTCCATGATAAGGTGAATCAGATTGTGTAAATAATAACTAAAACTGGGCTGAGACGCTAGAATAGTGTTTTTGTCATTTAGATAAAAATGTCATTGTTGTATATTTACCTTAAAGGGTTCACACAGCCTACATTCAATGAATGAATTCAGTCTATTCATAATAACAAATCTCTCTCTCTCTCTTTACTTTGGTCTATATGTCCACTTGACTTTCTTATTCTTAAACACATGATCACAGATAATTCTGACATTTAGTTCACATCCAGGACCAAAACTTCTCTATAACATGTTCAAAACTGCCACAGGCTGCAGGCTACTGGACTCTTCATAAGGAACCTTCATCAGTGCTGTCATCTGCTGGTCTGACTCTGTCATGACACGTCATAAATACATGACAGTGTTTGTTACTGGAGTGCCAGTTATTATCCCCATAAGCTGTCCTCCATGTGTCTCAATACATGCACAGAAAAGTGCACGCATGATGATGAGTCTTTATTTATTTATTATGTCATATATATCCACAGCTGAATGGCAAATTAGTGAAATTGAGTCTCTCTTTCTTTCACTTTCTTTTCCTTGTTTCTGGTTTATTTGATTAATGTCTTTTGCTTCTCATTTTTCCATTTAACTCAATTATTTTCTCTGTCTACATGTCTAACTGTGCCTCCCTTGCTGTCCGTCCTCGTTGTCTTCTCTCTCCGTCCTTCTCCTTGGACACTCTATCCCTTCATCCCTTATCTTTGCTGTCCACCCGTCTCATAAGCGCTGCCTTCCCTCCTCCCGCGCCCGCTTCAATCCTCACTGAATCCATGTTCTTACTGCATTTTCTCCTCCAGCACATGTTCCTGAAAGTCAAGATTATGTTCTTTGGGAACATCTCTTGCGAACATTTGGATCCCACTCTAACCAAGTTTGCTCTGTAAATACCCGGAAAAAAATTTCAAGAGCGTCTTCATTTCATTAACCCAGAGAAATGCAGGATTTTCACAATAGGATTTTATATCACATTAGAAAAAAATACTGCAATAACAAACCACCTAAAAACAAAAAATTAAATGTTAAAAAAATGTTCAGTATCAGTGTTTTTGCTAACCATTTTAATAAAGGAAAAAAAAATAAGAAATTGCATAAAATTAGTCACCCAACGTTTCTGGAATTATATGTAAAATATATTTATATCTGTGAACCAATATTGACCAATAAGGTCAAATTCTAATTCATTGAATGGATGTTAATGTTAATGAATAAAAAAAATGTTAACTGGGTAAAATCTGAGCCGGGGACCTATTTTGTTTTGCAGATAATCAGTATCCCTTTAAATCAATCTCAAAACAATCTCTTTTCTGCAACACCAGCTCACTCAGCTGCTTGTCCTTTTCTTTCTCCTCCTCCAGCCAGGAACAAGTGGCGTCCCTCAGACCCCCAGATCATCTCTGAAGGCCTGTACGCCATCGCTGTGGTGCTGAGCTTCTCCCGCATCGCCTACATCCTGCCAGCCAACGAGAGCTTCGGCCCGCTGCAGATCTCACTGGGGCGCACGGTGAAGGACATCTTCAAGTTCATGGTCATCTTCATCATGGTGTTTGTAGCCTTCATGATCGGCATGTTCAACCTGTACTCGTACTACCTGGGAGCCAAGTACAATCCTGCCTTCACCACGTGAGTAAAGCCTGGCTGACAGAGTGACTGTGAGTGGACGGTGGTTATGTTATGAAACTAGATGTCATTAAGCTTGTGCTGCTTAAAGCACTAGAAAATACATTTGGAAGAATAAAAGTTACAGTGCAGCGTAAGAAATTAAGAATTATTTGATTTAATCAAAGGCAGCGGTAAGCAGAAAAATGTTCATCCTTGATTTAAATGAAATGAGGGTCACAGCAGTATTCTGGGAGTTTGTTCCAGATATATGGTGCATAGAAACTGATCACTGTTTGTCCGTGTTTACTCTGGGAATGGAAAGCAGACCCTGTCCCAGATGGCCAAAGAGGTCGGGATGGTTAATAATATATTAGAAGATCAGAAAATGTATTTAGGACCCTTCAGTGCTTTATAAACCAACAGTACAAAACCATTTTAAATACATTATTTGACAGTCAGGAAGCCAGTGCAAAGTGCAGTTTAGTTACATTGTATTTGTGAGAAAGCAGATATCTCCTTCTGTCCCTTTAAACTTTAACATGTACCTTTCACACACCCACACACACTGAATAGCTACATGATGGTCCTACTGTTGTGGTTTTACATCTAAATTGATCGCAAAATGAAAATATAAGTCATGTCAAAAGTATCTGATTTGGTTCTCATGTGTCTGTAATTGCCAGACAGGCCATAGAACAAGGAAATCCCCAGGACAATATAAACGCTCACATGTTCTCCTTCATGACTGTTTTGTGGGTTCATTAAATCCTCGGTGCTTTATCAGCGGCAGAGATCGAACTTCAATCTTCCCTCAGACCAAATGCAGCCGATCAGACTATTTGGTTGCATTTAATAAGGAGAATGGTAAATGGGATGGCTCAGTCACTAAAATCTATAACCAACGCTGCTGAGAGGTGGTTTTATCTCACAGCTTTAACAAAGTTAAAGGTTGGAAATTGAGCTTGTCTCTGCCAACATGCCGTGTCCTCTGTACTGTTAAAGAGAGATCCACTCGGCTGTGACGCTCACATAAACAGAACCATTATTTTGACTGAAGTAAAATGGAGATGTTAGTGTGAGTGAGAGGTGACAGTGGCAGAATGTGTGAATTTAAACGCTTAGATTAAAATACATTTTTATATGACATGTTCATGATGAAGGTCGTGGTCGTATTCCAATCCCTCTATTTGGTAAAGTTTCTCTAAAGGGATGAGATCTTCCCCATTGTACAATAACGTGTCAGGGTACAGCCAGTGATTATTAACAGCCAGCTCTGCTCTGAAGCAGGATTTAACATACCAAGAAAGTTGTACTTTGTACCAAATGACTCGGGGTGTCAGGAGAGCGTGAGCCAACGTGTGTGTGGTGGTTGGAAGTTAGCAGTAACGTCAGAGCTGTGAATGTAGCAGCGCAGTGTGTGTGCAGCTCAGGCTATTTGTTGGTGAAATTACTACAATTCCCAAAGTGAAGGTTGTCAGCACCAAAGGTGGACTGAGCTTTAGGGTGGACCAGCTATTCTCATTTTAGTGACAAGCTGCTCCTCGTAGCTGGCCTACGTGTGGTATATTCCTTAAACAAATATGGTGGTTTTGGAGAATCGTGACATCCCCACAAATGACAAAAAACTGCCATCTGTGTGTAACAACAGCTCACTGGTATACAAACTTCCTTTATCACTTGACCAGACTTTAACAGTTTGGTCCGGCTTTCTGGCAGTCTGAGTTCGACAAATCAATTGGGACAGGCTATTGTTGGATTTGATAATTGAAAATCATCCAACTGAAAAGAGGGTGATAACAACCCAGAGTACTCTAAATGCACATAAACTGCTTAAGTGCTGCATTTAACTTAATTATCAGGGTCATCCTTTCCAAATGGCCAATTGCACATTCAAGCCGAAGAGTCATTTTGCTCTTAAAGGCTGCAGTGCACTAAAAACAATTGTACAATGCCTTAAATATAATCCTCCACATTCACTTTGACATCCACATCCAGGAATTCAAAGTTTATTCTATCAATTTTACTGCAGCATGTAATCTGACAAGGTGTTTTGTCATACATCAGTCTGCTTGTGAAGCAATCAATCTGTCCAAAAAGTCCTGAAACACATCAATCTGAATATCACTGCTTCTGCCTCATTTCAGCTTATCCAGCAGCAGGCAGAGTGACGGTGGATCTTTCACTGTCGTTGTCTGATATTTGCAGGAAAGTTATCCATCTTCAGGTGCTGACAGACTCTTTCAGCAAGTCTGTTTATCATCATTTATCTCCAAATGAAAACTCTCTCTGAGGTCTCTCCCTGTCACATATCATTATTCATTTTCTCAGAGAAAGACATCTGCAGATTTAAACAGACGACTTTACACCGTTTCTGCTCAATCCAATAGAGCAAGGCATTGCTTTACAAGTTGCTCTGTAGTTACATTGTCATATACTGTTCCCTGTTTCTTACTAACCAGAGTGGAAAACGCGGTATGTTAGGGTTTCCACCTCCTAGTTGCTAGAGACTAAAGAAGTCACTTTGCCTTTCTGCAAGTTGGGTGATGAGTCATCCCACCAGTTTAGAGCAACAGACACGTTCAAAACCAATCCGTACATTTAGTGGAGCTTGATGTTTTTTGCTCTTTTGCATAATTTACCATACGTGTCTTTCATATCAGTGAAGAACAGTGTGAGTTCAATTCCTGCCCTCAGTGAAATTTGTATTAACAGGATTCCCAGCCATGACAAGCTGCTTCCAGGTGTCAACATCTGTCTCCTCGTAAGCCTAAACCCTGTGCTTTTGGCTTGTTTGCGGTTGCTGGTTTGGAGGTTTCCCACTAAAGCACACAGTAGTTTGATGCACCACAGTTTGCTTGCATGAGGAAAAATGTTTTTGTTTAGTTATTTATCTTGGATCTAAGTTCCCTATCAACAGAAGAACAAAAGGAAAGGATTAAAAAAGATAAAGTCAGAGTGACCTGGGAGCGTTGCCACCACCTTGTTTTTTCCAGTTGTTTTGGCGAGCTGCAGAGTGATTGTGATTCAGTTTCCTGGCAGACTTCACCGTGCCGGACTGTTTGCCTATCCATCTGTATGCCTGCCTGTTCTCCTTATCTGGTTATACACCTGTCTGTCCAGCTGCCTGTGCTTTAGGTCTATATGTCCACCTGATAGGGAGGCTTTTCTCTTTAGTATGTGTGTAGCTGAGCTTAGTCTACAAACATTTACACACCGTTGCTGAAAATTATCAGGTCAGAAAGTTAGGGTATTCCCACCAGACACTTTATTCATCACACACTTGTGCCACTTAAAAATAGATGGGGTTAAATCAGTGCTACAACATCAAGTACCTGTCTGTTGTATTTATGCACCCTCAGCTGTTTATTTCAATGCACCAGATGATTGTCCACTCACATATTCTAATCACCGGAAAGGTATGTGAAGCCTGGGAGTCATTTCCAAGTTTATGACCTGCTGGACATTCACCTTAGATGGAATCGCTGATCATAAAATGTGTGTGATTGGACTTCTAGTGTGAGGACTCTCTCCCATGCTGACTTCCTCTGCTCCTCTGCGCTGTGCATATACAGTAGCTCTTCTGCTGAGCCGCAGCCCAGAGGTCTTAGAGGCTGTGAGTTCTGCTTGGCTGCCCACACGGAGCCAAAGATCCAGGCAACGTGATGAGCCGACAGACAGAGCAGCGGCATGAGACGGAGTTAGCTGGCAGAAGGGCAGATAGACAGGTAGAAACAGACTCTAATGGAGTAGAAACGGACAGTCGGAGAGATTGTGGTCACCACCCGAGAGTCAGACATAATGAAGACTTCTGAAAAAGCAAAGGACAAGTACAGAAAAGACCCGGGGCCCTGCAGATAGAAGTGCCTTATCATCGCCATTACACAGTCATTTCCATCAGGAGTGTGCGATCCAACTTTGTACATTAGTCCCCTTATCACGTCCCCTCTCTGCTTTAGAGATCAACATCCAGGCTGATTTCAAAAATCGGCATTAACACAGCCGTGATAAAAATAGAAACTATTTCTGCTGGTTTTAAAAACCTCTGACTGCATTTGGAGTCAGTTTTCCTTTTTCTTTTCTTTGGCAAGAAACTGTCCCTGCCTGTAAATGAGCCACACTGGTGTTCCTCTGGCAGCTTCTCAGTTTCTAACTCTGGCAGTTGGAGCTGCATGGAGACGGTTTTTGAATGACAGAAACCCTCTTAAAATCAACTGTTGTTGTCGGTCTCGCCACCAGGGGTCAGTCTGGTTCTAAACTCAGCCTGTCTGCATGGTGGTTGATGGAGCAAAAGCCTGGACTGAACTGTGCAGAGACAGTGTTGAATTTATTTTTCTACTGTGTCTAATTTTTTGTTGTGTCAACCCTTTGCACAAATATTTAGTCTGTAGGTGAATTTGCAGTCTGTGGTGCATTTGTGTGTCTCTTTTGTGTCTGTGAATGTTTATATTTCTGTCTCACTTGCTGGATGTGGCAGCAATATGTTACTTACGCCTTGGAAAATTTCTTAAAAGAACAATGTGCTGCCCATTTCTTTTGTCTCCGCCATGCAGCGGAGAACATGTCGACAGAAGTGTGTGTGTGCTCATGCTGAGTTCTGTGTGACTTTAGCTGTCTGACAGGGCATGTTTGAAAAAAAGGGCTGGTCTGATAGCTCTGACACAGGAAGATGAGGAGGGAGCCAGGTGTAGGTAGTAATGATACCCCAGGAGGGGCTACTCTGGCTGGGGGACGGAGGGGAGGGATGTGATGGGAAGGAGGGTGGAGCATGGTGGAGGATATCACTCTCTCACACACATGGAGGCTCACTGGCAAAAGCTAAAACTCACACTCATACACACAAACATGCACAGCTGGAGAGAGCTTAATGAAGACTGAGCAGTAATAGCCGCACACAGCCAATCCCCAGAGGCACAAAGACTCAGACAGATATCTGACTCTCTCTCTCTCACACACACACACACACACACACCAAATGCCCTTTGTTGAGTTCCCACACACAAATGTGCAAACACACCTTAGCAGGGACACACACACAGGGGGCACTCACATCCACACAACCATTTCTCTCACTGTCTGTCTGTGCATATGCTTTAAAAGGTGTTTAGGTGGACATGAGGACTTTTATCTACAGATCAATTCACACACACACGCTTATCAGGAGTGTGATTTGGACAGTAGTGGTGGAGCAGTGAACCTGTCTCTATGTTCTAGTCAACCATGCATGACAACACTGCACACACAGACAGACAGAGGGGGAGAGGACCGGCACAAGAAAGAGAGAGATGAATGAAACAGCAAAGTGTTTTGAAACAGTCACAGACGTGGAAGCCGTGCATATTTATTGGCAGTAAAAGAGAAAGACACAGCAGGGTGTCAAGGACCTTGAAAACAAAAATCAAAATAATGATAATACTGATGCTGAAGTGAAACAGTGGAAATAATAAATGCAGCACAATCATAGGGACGGCTAACAGCACGGCAACAAAGTCCGAGATAAAGTCCAGAGGGAGGAGGAGGAGGAGGAGGAGGACGGCGGGGGAGATGGAGGGAATGAAAAGAGAACCACAGGGAGAGATGTATATGCAGAGGAGGGTGTTTTTGGCTCGGCTGTTTGTTCAGACAAAATGTGGGAGAGCAGCCAGGATGCATAGACAAAGGAGAAAGAAGAAGGGTGAGGGAATGAGAGAGGATGAGAGAAGGTCAGGCGGACAGAGAAACAGACGGGAGCCACAGCTGCACGAGCTCAGCGCAGATTCAGACAGCACACGTTTTACCAGAAAATATTTAAAAAGGCGAGAAAACATGAGGAAATAACACATATAGTGTTTACAGTATACATATTTTGTTAGCTTTTCTTCTTTTCCAGCAGTTAATTGTTATAACATGTGACTTAAAGGATGCTTTTCCTTATTTCTATCACATATATAATGTTACAATGTCACAAGTTCATATTAAACATGGCCACAGGAATCCCTGTGAGCAAAAACCTCCGATCAGAATGCTCTGTTTCTATTTTTTCTACAGGTGCTGCAGTGTTTACATCACATGCCCTGCTACATGTGGCTACATGCTAATGTCAGGATGACAAGTAATCTTGGTTGCCCATATTGTTAGCTTTTATTTTTTTCTCCAACAATTCTGGTTAAACTTTTTTTGATCGAGTTGTTTTTGGTTTATAACTTTTTCTTGGATGATATAATGCTTCATGTAGCTCCATTGTAGCATCAGGGAAAGCTGTAATCTTGGCTGCTAATATTGTTAATGTCTCCCCAATTTCACAGTTTTTTACATTTCTGCTGAAACATGTTAGATACTTTTTGGTTTGGAAGCTTTTATTAGTAATTTTCTACAGTACAAAGTGCATCTATACTGCTGGTCATTTCCCTGTCTGCAGTGATGGCAGACATGCTAAAGACCCAGAAATGATGACCAATTATTGTCTTAAAGATGCTAAAATAGAGCGTTTCAAGCAGAGCAATAGGTAGTTAAAGGAAAATGTTGTTTTTCGAACATTAAAGCATGTAAATTTGTTCAAGTAGAAACCTAAAATACTAATAGGAAACTGCAAATGAACATAATAGATTTCCTTTAACATACTTTTTATATACAGACAGAGACAGGGACAGAGACAGGGGCAGAGACAGAGACAAGGACAAGGACAAGGACAAGGACAGACAGACAGACAGACAGACAGAGACATACAATGACAAAGACGGACAGAGACGGGGACACAGACAGAGACAGGGACAGAGAGAAGGACAGAGACATAGAAGGGGCAGGGAAGCAAACAATAGAAAAAGAATCAAGCAATGGATAAGTGATGGCACAGAGATGAAGATGCAGGCTGGAATATGCGATTGAAGCTGAAGTGAAGACAGAGAAAGACAAAGAGTGAGTAGTCGAGTCCAGAGTGACAGACGGAGTTAAAGCGTGTCAGCGAGCGTCGGATCTCAGTGAGTGAGACGGGGCTGAAAGGAGGACGAGGTGGCAGAGAGTGAAAGAGATGGCTGAGACAGAGTCGGAGGAGCAAAAGAGAGAATTTATTAGCTCTGAAGGCGAGGCAGAGGTGTCGTGTTCAGCCTTTACTAGTCAAGCACATCTGAATGTCAAAACGAGGAGAGGAGACACAATTACAATTAAGGCGAAGCAGACGGAGAGAAGAGACAGACGGAAATAACAGAAGCAGGATGCATTCATGTGGTGTGACCAATATGGGCTCTTAAATGTCAGTGCTCGGACCAGTAGCTTCAGAGTTTGCGCCAGTAGTCAGTATTTTTCAATAAATTCTTCCATTACCATGGCAAATGATGTCAAGTTTTCAATTTCCCTCTTGCTGAGATGTAAATTAATCAGAAACAGCACTGAGAGCTTCTATTTGACACGAAATCTTTGTATTGACATTCATTCCTTTAGTCGAGTTAAAAGGCACCAAAGAGGTAAGATCAGCCCTCAGATGATCATGGAAACTCGCCAGTACAGTTCATTAGAACATCACATGAATAATTAATTCAAATTAATTAGAAACTATAGAGCCGTTTATCATTTATAGTAGTTTTCCGAACAACGTGTCCCTGAGCTGAGAAGAGTAGACAAGAATCACACTCCTGATTTCTTTTCTGTGATCGTCAGTTGTGTCGATGAAAGAGTAAAGCTAACGTTTGCTCCCTGAGTTGGTTGAAAACACATACATGATACGTGCTAAATGACTGCAGCTGAATGATAAAAAGTCAGGCTTCTTCCGAGGATCCATGCCTAGTACATGGAAATAAAGTGGCAGGAAACTGTAAAATTAAACTTTCTAGATTCATATAATATTACTTAAAACCTGAGATCTCCTTACACATAAAAGAACGATCCCAGTCACTTCCACACAGTGAGGCATACAGCAGGTATCAGTTTTTGGACTGAAAAAGTCTAACTGCAGCCTCATGCAGACTTCTGCAACATGTGTAGAAATTCTTAGCTTTAGCTGTGGTTAAACAATTACAGTTCTAGAAAGAACTAATTGCCAATCAGCAGTTTAATTCATAGATAAAAGATGAACAAAAACTATTAAAATATAAAACAAAAAACATCTCCCCTCTGTTTTTCTGTAGCACCCTTCTGTTCGACTGGCTGATATCACACATAATAGTTACCAAAATCCAAATCAGCCTGACACAATGGTTTGTGCTGCGTATTCTGAAAAGATCAAAAACATGAATACAACACAGACGAACAGAAAGACAGACAAACAGACAGCGAGGGAGCAGGCATATTTTGAAAAAAAAGTTGATGTTGTGCTTGATTCAGTATCAAAACACTCTTAATTGCCCGTCTTGTGGTGTTGTATTCCCCGCTTAATAAGATTTCTCTCACAACTTGCCTGAAGACACACACCAAAACAGCCTCTGTTTGCGTTGCTCTCTTTTTCCGCCTCATTTTGTATCCCGCCGCCTGTCACACACACACACACTAGTAAACAGGCACACTCATGAGACACACACATCAGCTTTAGTTCCTTTTTCTCTTTCCTTCGCTCTTTCTGTCTCTCTATTAAACACGCAGGCAGGCAGACAGGCAGTCAAGCATCTCTGGGGAACAACATTCATTCATTCATTAAAACCTGAGGTGGGCATGGCCCAACCCCTGCTGTCGCCATGGTGACAGCTCCTTTAGCGCGACAGATAGAAAGTTAAACTCAATTTAATATTTAAAGATGTTTAGTCTATAGTTGCCTGTCTGAGAGGAGAGGAGAGGAGAGGAGAGGAATGGAGAGGAATGGAGAGGA
>CAFUXE010003136.1:120155-139448 GCA_903364295.1 Serranus cabrilla | reverse complement strand
TGTTCATTTAATTTTTTTTTTTTTTTATTAAGAGCAACTATAAGGAGTTTTTAACTGGTTATGAAACAGACTCTTATGTGACCTCATCAGTCATAAGACTGTCTACCTTTGTATAGTTATTCTAAATGGCTCTCCCAGACGAAACAGTTCACGGCACACAGACTGGAAAAGCCTTTGTTTACATTTTCCCAGGCAAAGTTTGGCAGTGAGTAGTACTAAGATCGCAAATCCATCTTGTCAGCCTTCAAGTAATGAGTTTTAGTCAACATCTTTTTCAGATTCTGATTAATCAGCGTCCTGTGAGGAGCTGCTGGCAGCTACGTGCCTGGTTTAGATATGTTTGATGACACAGAGAGCAACTATTGGTTCAAAACAACAATGGCGGCTCCTCAAGAGGTTAGCGTAGATGTGATCAGTTATATCAGAGCTGAAGAGGATTTCTTCATTGAAGGAAGTGCAGAGAACAGCACTGAAGGCTGCCCATGACGGCAGTGTTAGGTTATCGGGGTAGGATCTTCAAAGAGAAAAAGATAAGAATGTGTAAGGATTCTGAACTAATCCTGAATTGGCCTCCTTTAGATATATTACCTGGTTGCATTTCTTTCCACTTGCTTCCTAAACAAACGAACACGAAGCTGTGGTGCTCATGGAAACAGTACCGCTTTTGTCCACAGGTGCCACCCAAATCAACACAAAATTCCTTGTAGTTAGTTTAAACCTTTTTGAGCATATATTTATTGGATAGTGTCACCAGAGAGCCTTGTGGTTAAAATCCAGGAAACACATGATATTCCCTCAACGTGGATCATTTGCAACTTTGGCTTTGCTCATTTTCACACGATCTCCCTCTCAAGGATTGTCCATCTAAATAAAATCACTATAATGAAAGGAAAGTAGTGCGTGAAGAAAATAACATAGGCCATTTAGCACAGAATCAATCTTCGCGCCGGCCTCGTCTGCTGGCATTTCCTCTGTCTGGTTCCTCGGCTCAAATGGATCACCTCGGCACCTCGGCTAAGCTATTAGTCAGGCCATTGGATCTCCCTGCGTCTGCTCAAATGCCCGGGCAGGTTTCGGATGGGGACAAGATGGGTTACACCCCGCTGCCTCTGCGAGCTCCTGAAGTTCTCTGACAGTTTAACTGCAGAGCAAAGCAGGTGCAGCAAGCAATCGATACACAAGCTTACACCGGACCGCAGAGCGGCGTCGAGAATGTCAAATGAGATTTGGAGAAGATAATGGGGTCTTTCGGAATCAGTTATTTTTTTCCTCCCAGTTGTTTGGTTTATATTTGTCATGTGGGATAAAAGTGAAGCGATAAAATTAAAGCTAACTGTGAACGTTTCAAAGCAGCATGTGTCAATAAAGATATTTGGTATGATACAGTGTGTGCACGTGTGTTTGCTTTCATGCAGTAGTTGACGCTCGGGCCCTTTAGTGATTCACTCTTTCATATATTCGCTGTAGTTGGCACGATTAATATCTTGCCAAGTAAATTGAATTTCAGTTAAACGGAGGCAGCATAGCCCGACAAAGCAGGTTATTGACAGAGACTAGATCACAGAGTCGACAACAAAGAGTCCCGCGCTTTGTCAGCCGGGCTTTGGTAAACCTCTGCATAAAAGATGTCTTCCTCACACTCACATGAAGCTGAAACGGCACTTGCCATCTGGTTGTGTGGTTCAATAAAGCAGTGAGTAGATAAAAATGTTAATTTGCCTCTCTATTGCAAATCATTTGTATTTGCAGAAGGTGTTCTACAAAGTCATAAAAAAGGAGTTTTTTTCATTCAGAGAGCACAAGATACCTGCAAAACGAAGAAAAACAATACAAACTAAATGAGAGTACAAATAAATGTAGCCCTGAATTATCTCTCCTTTAGGTGACTGGAATCCTCAGTTTATACATGACACCTATTCCATATAATTAATTATCTGTTTTTTACACACGGTGGCTTGTTAGAAATCATGAACTTCAGGTTCAGGTTTTGAATTTAGACACATTCTCTATTTTATTTATTTTTGACATTTTTTATTCATACATCAAAGTCAGTTGCTCTCCAGGAAAGATCAACACAGTTTTAACAACACTTTTTCACTTTTTTTATATTTCCCAAATATGGTATAAATGTCATATGATGTACAACACTTGAATGATAATCATAAAATGCACATGCTGCTTATTATCCATTATAAAACTTTTATACCATGCAGCTATGATGTGAACTTAAGATGAAGAGCGCTCCACTCCTCTGCAGCTTCAGTGCATATAGAGTAGCAGCTCGTTCTGTGTGTCCACACTTACGTTAAAACTCATTTGACACTGCAGTGCTGAAATGACACACAAGCTCCAAAGCAAGGTCATGGACGTGGAAGGCATCTAGAAGTGAGTTAATAGAGATCCTCTCTGGTCAAATGATGCACTTTGATTCTCTTTGAAGACATCTGTGACCACTAGATGCAAACACTAAGCTCCGGCTTTTATTGTTGTTTTGTTTTGGCAGTGCGCTGCCTCCTCCTAACACCCTTTTGAAAATGCTTCCATTATAGGAGATCACTCGACCCTGAAATGTGACGTTAACACACTGTGTCTGTGTCTCACCGTCCAGCAGGATGAACGCCTCAGGACTTATCCACGGCCGGGAGAGGAGTTCATCCCGAAGAAATCTAGAATACACCCGACCAGATACGAGGTAAGGCTGAGAGGGAAGGATGAGACAAAGCAGAAGTGGAGCATCTCAGAAAAGATCTCAGGGAAAAAAATCAAATAAAATGAGAAGGCTGAGGAGTACAAAACAAAAAAGGTAGTGGAGGGTGGATGAAAGGTGGAAGAGGTGAGGGAGACCGATATGACATGCAAAGGTAAAGAAGATTTAGGGATGTAGGGAGATGAGGGGGGAGACGACAGAGAAGGAAGAATTTTACAAGAGTTTCGACTGCAAGGATTGAACAAGTGAGCAGGGTTGCGAGGAAGAACGGCAAAACGGAAAAAAAGGAGCAACAGAGCACGGCTGAAAATGCCTCTAATGAGCTGTTTGAGGGAGATCGAAAGCAGGTACTGGGTAAATGAGCTCACAGTATCACGCTGAGGAGGGAAGAGTCTGCCCTTCACCTTTTCCCTCAGGGAAATCTAACTTCCTTCACTGGTCCACTGCTCTTTTGTCTCAACTCTCCCAGTGTGCGTGTGTGTGTGTGTGGTATTTCTATCAACATGCAGCTCACAAATACACACGCACTGACATGTTGTCTAATTAGACATTTGTATGTGTGGTGACAGGTATAGACTCATATTCAGGGAGCATGCATGCAGAGATTGACCGTCTGAGCCTTGGCAGCAGCTGCAGGACGTCCCTATTGGCTACAGATCAATGCTAAACATTTCACAGACAGTCTCAGAGAAACAGAGCTGTTCTCTGTCGGCGTGATTGTGTGTGTGTGTCCACAGGGGCAGGCACACAAATGTGGATAAATACAGCCTGTGTTGTCACATCACCTCATCACCCTCTCTCTATATAATCTTGTCCTTTTCTCTCCGTCGAATAGAAGATCATGAAGCGCCTGATTAAGCGATATGTGCTGAAAGCTCAAGTGGACAGAGAGAGCGATGAAGTCAATGAAGGTAAAAAGAAAAAAAATCCTCTTCATTAAAGGGACAGATAAATATCACATAAAATAGCCTCATAGCATGTGATGTGGTTAAAGAGATGGTTCAGAGATAGAGTAGATTTGGGGAATTAGACTGTTTTTCCCATTTTCCCAAAGCGAGAAACTAATACATTTCTTAGGACAGACTTTTTTAAAATCTATCTTTGGTAAAGTTATAGCAAAATGAGGGTACATTGGCTCAAATGTTGAGTGTCTATGGGATCAGATAACATAATCATGATTCCACAGGCATCCAGAAATTGAGAAGAACAAAGCAACTTAGCTGAGGGGTGGTCAGGGGACAACTTTTTCCAAGCCCTGTCTGAAGAGACACCCAGAGTCTCAGACTTTGAAAACCCCTGCTCTGATAATCCACAGACCTTTTTGTGAGCAGTTTCACACAGAAACTACCAAAATACCAGAAAGAAAGCTGGTAAAACATGAAACCTCACAACAAAGTCTGTGGATTATGATGAGTAACAGGGTCACACTTTCTGGAAAGAGATTTTACAGTTGAGTTGTTCAAATGTATTTTTGTGGCACTTTGAGCACCACGAGCAAAATGTACAAAGTATTTGACAGAAGGCAGACATCTCTGACACTCCGACACTCAGCAACTCACACCAAAACAATCCAGACTGATAAAAAGCACAACAGATAAGAGGACAGTTTATTTATATTTATTTTGGGTGAACTGTCCCTTTAAGGCTTGTGTGAGATAAAGTCCATGAAACGAGGTCATGCTGTACTGTCACTGTATTGAATGTACTGTATGGCTGCTTAAACTCACACGTGTCACCTACACGGTGCTGTGGCCCTGTAGATGGATGTCCACCTGCACACACGTCTGCATTTCCTCACATGTCCTGATCATTGTGTACCCGTGTGACTGTGTTGTAGGCGAGCTGAAGGAGATCAAGCAAGACATTTCCAGCCTCCGATATGAGCTCCTGGAAGAGAAGTCCGAGGCTGCCGGAGAGCTGGGGCTGCTCATCCAACAACTTGGCGACAAGTTTGGCAAGAACACCATGAGACACTGACAGGACTCACAAGAAGGGGAGAGAGAGGGAAGGAGGGAGGAAGGAGGTGAGAACAGTGAGCAGGGTCAGGAGAGGGGGGGGGTATTATTAGGACCCTGAAAGGGGAAGAGAGGGAAGAAAGGAGGAGCAGGATGTTTATGAGACAGAGAAGAAAGTGAAGGAAAAGCGTGAGAGAAAAACAAACTGGAGCACAGAGTTAAAAAAAATTGCTGTCGTAACGCAAAAAGGCAAGTGTTTTGTTTATGCAATGACCAATTAGGGAGGAATGTGAGAAGAGGGCCGCTGCGGCTGCGAGTGAGCCTGAGGTCACAGGGTCGGAGGTGAGGTAAACTCAGTTGAAGGAGGTTTGTGTTGACAGTCGAATTCTAATTAAAGGCGCTGTCTTCAGGGAGGGAGAGAGGAGAGGGAGGCAGAGGCTCGCATGCTGGGTGGGAGATAGAGGGAGACGAATGAGGAGGAGAACACAAGCACCAGGAGATATGAAGAGGCACCACAGGGCAGAAGACAGAGGCAGCGCTGCAATGAGGGCCCCCACATCCACCGCCGAGAGATATCAGTGCATCACCGACTCGGAGGAGGAGAGGGAGGGAAACCCAGAGTGGGGATGACAAAGAGAGGGTGAGGGGGCACAAGAAAGACAGCTATCAGAAGAAACTGCCACTGTTATTCACACCAGAAAGGCCGGCTTTGCTTCTACGTCTTCACTGTGTCAGGACGAGCATAGCGACGCCTGTCGAGATACTGTGCACCCCTTTACACACCAGGCTATCTAATTAATGCATTTCCATCCACAATGCACAACTTGTGATCAGGAGTCAGATGACTCAGGAAAAAGCGGTGAAACAGTGTAGAATTTATGCACTCATTTGAAAGTCAAATAAAGCTCCCTCCAAAAATGTAACGTTATTCTCTTGTTGGTCGGGGACCTGTGGAAGCCTGTTTCTGCCGGTCTCATGAAAACAAGTCATTTATTGAGAAACTTTCTTAAAATAGTGAGTAAGTGTCTCAAAATAATGAGATACTCCAAAAATAATGACTTAGTATCTTGAAATATTGAGAAACTAAAGATAACGAGTTAGCATGTGTTGTGAAAGTTTCTCATTATTTTGACATACTAAGTCATTATATTGTGATGAAAGAAAGTTTCTCATTATAATAGACAGATTTTTTTATCATATGTTGTTTTAATTGTAGAAATGGGCTTTCAAAGATACCTTTATATGTCCATGTAACACATGTCTTGTAGTGACATTTAGTATAGCAGCTCCATGTGAACTGTCTCCAAGAGATGTTATGTTAGTAAAATAGACTTTGTAGAGTTAAAAAAAAAAAAAAAAAACATTACTCCAGACAGCATCTTTTACCTCAGTCATAATTCTTTCAAATGCAATGTACAAAGTAAGGACATGCTGCCAGAAAGCATACGAGTATGTGTAATTCATGAATAGCAAATTCAGACAGGATATACAAAAACAAATAGGGACATTTGACATGATACCTCTCCCACTTTGTTTAAAGTCGAGGTCTCATGCATATTTAAACAACTTCAAGCCAATAAAAATGTTAAATATGACCTAGAAAACTGTTGTGGATGTTCTCCTTTTTCATTGTGCCTTTGCAGCACAAAGTGTCTCTATTTTCTCAAATCAAAAAGCGTCACGACCTTGAGGCACTGTGTTTACAGCTGTTAAATGCAGGAGGTCAGTGTTTATGAGGAGCACATGAAGGCAGAAAAACTCTGTCTGATTGCTTTAGGGCAACCAGACGAGAATGTGGGAGACATAGAGATACGGGATTTCAGACTTCTGGAACAGTGGTGCAATCATTTGGCTATAAAACATCGAGATTGTGCTGCAGAAGCTGTGTGGAGTAATTTTATGGTATTGTTTTTCTTTTGGATACTTATTTGACACACTGCTGCACCAGCTAACCGGCTGTGTTCGACTCCAGCGCTGACAGGGTGATGTCGGTCATATTTGAACTGCTGTTTTAACTAGAATATAGATCAAACATGATCCCAATTGTGATGCTCAGTTGATAAACTGATAATAAATCATTTTTATGGTGAAGAAGAACTCTGTATCTGAAACAAACACTATACTGATGTAGATACAGAGAGGGTGTTAAAGCTGATGTTGACCTGTGGGATCAGCCATCGCATCTGTTCCTCATTAACTGCAGCCTATTTTTGGATTTTGACAACACAAAATAGCCACTAGCTCATTATTTATATCCTGATCCTCAAACCCGAACACAGTCAGGATCCAGCAACTTACAGGCGACTCTCTCAGAATATTATATTTCTAGGTAGAATGCTTTTTACTAAAATGCAGTTTCTTACCAGATGGCTTGCCGTTTTGTTCCCCATAGCTTCTGGGAAACAGCAACGTAATGTTCACACAACACAGATCTGCATATGTTTCATGCTGTCATGTAAAAACGTACTAAAAGAGAGAGTTTGGGGTATTTTGTCATTTAATAAACAAACTGAATGGGTTCCTACAAGGATTCTCCTGTGGTTTCATAACATTAGAATACATGCTACAATCCCTTCCTCTTCAAAGCCAATAGAGAGGAAACGAGATGAGGTATTTTTGTAGTCCAACCTGGAAGTAGCATCATCACCATGGGGTCTATTGAGAACTCGCCTATGGGATTTTTGCATTGGATTTTGGATCATTGCCGAAAATAAGCTCTGTGGCAAACACGCGTTTCTCACTAATTTTATTTCTGAAGCGTCTTATCGTGTTATCTTATTTAAATTTGCAATTTTGTACTTTTTGACTTTCTCAAGTCATCCGCTGCTACAACAAAACAATTTAACCTCTAGAATTAGTGAACTACTCCGCGGTCGAATGACTTGAACGCCACCACCGTAAAGCTTCACACAATCTCCGACAAGCTAACCAGCGATTTTGACAAGCTAGCAAAACCGTAGCCTAATACATAGTTTATTAACATAATCTCTGAAAAATATCGATTAGAGGCTGTAAGGCGGACTTGTGAGAGAGTTCCTGTTTAAGGACACAGGAACTAAATAACGTATTTTATGTCGTACAACAAAACGCGGACATCTCTTCAGCTTGTGTTTACCACAGATTTTATTTCAGGCATCTAACCACAAACCCATTCAAAATCCTCATTGAGTTTGAGAGGAGAGACCCCAGGGCGCTAAAATGCTAACTTACTGGTTTTAAGAACTAATTCCTGGGGCGCCCTATTGGATAACATCATAGTAAAATATCACCAAGCTAAAACACCATGATTTATCCCTATAGGTGAGCATTAGCAGGGAGTATTTTAATACATTTGGTTTTAGTGGGGAAAAGAAATTGAACCTTGTTCATCATAACAACATTAAAACTTCAACTTGCAGGACTGTGAGATGAGCTGTTGCCATAAAAACATATTTGAATGCTTACAGGTAGTTTTTAAAGCTTCTAAGGTAAAAAGCCTGAATAGGTGCAGTAACCCGCAGCACACTTTTAGCACCATTAAAGTGGAGTGATCATTTTTATCAGAAGGCTTTAAACATAGTTGAAAAGGTTTTGAAAAATATGAGATTTTTAACCTATAGTGACCAAATTTTGTTTCAGATATATCAATATTGTTTAGAGTCAAGTTTTAATTTAAATAAGTAGTGGAACTTGTGTCTTTATTTGTTTGTACTGTGTGTGTCAGAGAGTGAGAGTCATTCTTTTCTGTGTGTTGAGCCATGCTGGCTAGTAATGCAAAGACTCCCAGTGAAGGTTTTTTGATTCCCACCGCCTCAAATACAAAATTTCCCGAAATACTGTATTTTTCACTTGTACGCAAGAAATATTGATTAAAGCAAAATCTTGTACTGTATATTGTCATATTTTTGATCCTTGAATTAAAGAGAGTATGCTCTAAACGGGTTGTTTAATCATTGTATCACTCTGTATGTTTGTACCCAGTCTAAATATTCAGTGTTTGTCTCCATCACTAGCCCTCAGTCCATGACAGGCACTGGAGCAAAACCAAACATGCAGCTGCAGTGTTGCTCTGCCCTCCAGCTATGGTATGCTCACACAGACACACACACACATGCAGACACACACAAATGTGCACATTCAGAACAAATGCTCTTAAAACAAACATTTGACCAGCAGAGGGGAACCCAAACTCCACCCAATGTACTCTGACACACTGTGCAATAAAACATATTCATGTATACACATTACTGCACTCGCACACATTATATAAAAAGAACCTAAATTGTATATTTATAGTGTACTACTTACCTTTTAGAAGTGGTTGCAGGCAAATCTTACTTCAAACACAGATAATGAAATAACTTAAAAACAGGAAGAATTATAAGGTTTGTGCTTAAAGTTTTATTGATTAATATAAATCAGTTACACTGACAGCATTAACATAAACCAGCATCCAGAACCTAGTATGTGTCAAGTGTGTTTGTATTGGCTAATGTTGGCTAATGTAGTGTATTTTTAATTTCACATATAATGTCTCATTTGATGTGATTTACAGAGCCACAACGCAACTGTTCTCAACACCGTGCCACAAAATGCAAAGCTTAAGAACAGCTGTGCAAAATAATACTGAATGTTTAAGGAGTTAACAGTGCAGCCCAAGAAGATTCTCAAAAAGAAAGAAGCTCAGAACCCCTCCTTGTTTTTATTTTCTATTTATTTATTTATTTATTTATTTATTTATTTATTTATTTATCTATCTATCTATTCTCTTTTATTTATTTGTTTCTTCTAATCCACCCTGAATATAATTTTCATTATTTAAACTGAATTCTATTACAGTTGTGCTCTGCTTTGTATATGTAAATGTAAATGATGGAAATCAATAAAGGAAAAATTGAAGAAAAAACTATAAATAGATAAACTTGAGATTGACCAACAGTGCACTCACATAATTATACATTTGAATGCTGCACTTGGCACCTAAATAAACTGCAACACATTTATGAACCAGTCAGTGTTCAGCAGGACATAAGCAGCTACATTACCTGGAACTAACAACCCAACCTGAAGTGCAAACCCCTCATCAGGAGTCGAACGGTCCATTCACTCGACTGTAAAAGCATTACATGTGGTTACTGCAGACTGAACAGTGGCCTTACTAAAGAGGGTCCTAAAAGCCAGCAGACTGTGACTGGGCTTTCCTGTAAGTGCGTGTGTACGCAGTGCAGCTGAGTCATGCACCTGTGTGTGTGTGTCGACCTCGCCAGCACACTTTGCGTGTCAGAGACATCCTGCGAGCTGCCCTCCGAAGCAGCACTGTAAACACTGCATTCCAACATATGTCCAGATGTTTATCAGGCCTCACTTAGTCCATATCAGTCACTGGCCACTCTCTCTGCATTGTTTCAGGCTGTCAGTGAGAGACTTCTCTTTTATTATCTAAAGATAATAGGGTTTAATCTTATCTAAACCCTGCCATACATGGTCGTCTTTTAGGCCGTGTATGACAAGGGTCAACTGATTTTGGGTGCTTTTGCTTTTATGTCTGTATGTGTTTTGTTAAACTTTATGCAGAAAGTTTGTTTCAGAAGGAGATATTTTGATTAAGGCACATTTGTACATCCATGGCCCCTCATGACAGCTGCAGGTAATACTTTTGTGGACTTTAATAATGTAAAATTAACCTTTAAACTATAAACTTTGGACTTTCCTTCTCCTTTCAGTGTGCTGATGATGCAGGAAATCAATTTCTACATCAGGTTCAGCCTCCATCAGTGAGCCCTGCATTCTCTGGAACGGTGCCCAGTTAGGAAATGCGGCTCATCAAAAATAAAGTTTGGGATTCTGCACTAAAGTTCCAGTTCACAGAGAAGATTTCTCAGCAGAGACCCCAGAATTTCCATAAACTCATCTTTTGCATTCTCACGTAATGATTCAGGTTGCAAGATGTGTTGTAAGGTATATTTTTAGATGAAATGTTCCCAGGCGCAGCTTTAAGGAAAACTCTATAATAACCACAATTACAGGCTTGGGTACACTCAGAAGAGCATCCTTTCTTTGCTCATCACGTTGTTGAGTCTGGTTTATAATCTTTGTCACATCCTCTCCTTCTGTTTCCTCTCTGCCTCCTATCGCTCACTGCTGCGCCATATATGCAAGCCAGTAAAGCAGAAATGCCAAAACACTGTCTCAAAAGAAGGAAGGCTGAATTCAACCCCGCGAAATGCTGTACAGCACACATAAACAGCAGCACACATAAACCCTGACTGGCCTATCTCCATAGCAACAAAGTCAGTCCGAGGGAGATGTGCTTTTGGAAGTTCACAGGAAATGCTATTATCTGATTTCCTTCAGTGCTCTCCCGCAGACTTTAGATATAAGTTTTGGCCTTAAGGGCGTTACTCATTAACATGCTCTGTCAGTGTGTGTGTGTGTGTGTGTGTGGTGTTTGTCAGTTTTAATCACAAGATAACATTTTATTGATGTTGTCTGCTCCTACATGTATGAACTGTGAGCCTTGTGCCTGCTTAGAAGATTGATGTGAATATGTGTGTGTGTTTGTTCTTGTACTTCCAACATAGTGAGGACGATCATAGTTTTTTAACTAGTTTTGGAAAGTGGGGACATTTGCAGCGTGTTTATGAGTTAAGACTTGTTTTTTTAGGGTTTAGGTTACAATCAGGTTTAACTTAGGGTTTGTGTAAGTGTTGGGGCTGGACATTTAGTTGGGATGGTTAGGTTTAGGGTAAGGGGCTAGGGAATGCAATGAAGGGTCCTCTCAAAGATAGAGGGATGTGAGTGTGTGGGTTAGGAGTTTGCATGTTCTCTGAGCTGACACAATGTCAGCTCAGAGAACATGCAAACTCCATATAAAGAGGGCAAAAATCTGATATTGAAGAATTTAGCAGGGAGAAAAGCATTTTTTTTTTGACAGGGCTTATTGATGTCCAGCCAAAATGTGAATATGTGGGCAATTTAGAGTTTCCAACTAAGTTGCATGTTATTAAAATGTTGGTGTTTTTCAAGATAAAGGCAAATTATTACAGAAAAGATCTTGGGGAAAATATTAATGTTTGATTCTGTAAGTTAGCCATGATGTGATCCATCGATGTTGCTTGAAGTGAAGAGCCTCCCAAGAATTTAGTAGGAAGAATTTTCAAGTCCAAACATGATGCAAATTTGTGGGCAATTTAGTTTCCAAAGAAGTTGCACATTTAGGAATATAGGAAGAAACCGGAGAACATGCAAACTCGATATAAAGAGGGCAAAAATCTGAAATTGAAGAATTTTGCAGGAAGAAAAGCATTTTTTCTCACAAACCCTAACCCCAACCCCAACTCCTATAACTCAATATACACCGCACTGCTAACTTTAATTAAAACTTCATAAATTACGTTTTGCCATATTAGGACCGGTCTATGGTCCCTATGAGGATGACTGGTCCCAACAAGGTCAGTGTTTATACATAAGGATGTCCACAGAAGGTAACAAAAACGTGTACACGTGTGTGTGTGTTTGTGTGTGTGTGTGTGTGTGTGTGTGTGTGTGTATCCCACTCAGAGCAGCGCTGTATAACTGACATACCTTCCCTGGTGTAATTTGTCCCAGAGGCCCACGGCAAGGAAGTGTTTCCAGCTCTCTCTCCTTCTCTTCATCCTCCCTCACTCTCTCCATCCCTCTCGCCTCCTCCATCTGTCTTTCTCTGTTTCTGTCTCTCCTGGCAGAGCAGTGAGCGATGTGACCTCCTGCTTCTGAAAGACAGGGATTCCAGGGATTTGAAGGAGAGATTAGACTCCCTCTCCAACGCGCCTCTCGCCCACTGCCTGGAAGCCCCCTCAGGAGACAAACTTAGCAGCAGGCACACACACATATATATATATAAATATGCTGTCTTGCTTGTATAAACACAAACATACATTGCAGCTTACCATTCCTCATATATTAATAGAAGCTTGAACACACATGTAGGTGGGCTCAAACACCCCTTCTGCCAGAAATCTGCACACATTACACACTCACTGAGGCGTGAATACTCACATATGCATGCACGCTCACACACCAGACTGTCATAAAAACTCACATTTAAAAAGTGAACGCTGACTTTGTTTGCACACAAATAAAAGCTCACACTCACATATTAATTGCTGCATTAACTTAGAAACGGGCTAAAACCCCAAAGTCTCTCTGTGGCGCTAACTCTCGCAGACGGGTATGTGTCACTCATTATTTTTGCACACACACACAGATAGCACTATTCACGGCATCAATCACGCCCTTGAGCCATCTCAGTCTCTCATCACAGTATCTCATTAGAATAAAGCCCTCTGGAGAGGACCTCATCAGGACAAACCTCTTAAACAAACTAAATGACAATTGTAGAGCATAAAGCTGTCACAATCTCACAATCACAGCCATTCATCACTAAAAATAAAACCTTTATTACAGTCATAAGATTGTCATATAACCTTTTCCAACCCATTTTTCTTTTACGTCTCAGACATGACAGCCTGCAAGAAATCAAAAATCCATAGCGCTGAGACTTTCTTCAGTCCCCATCATTGATGAAAAGCCGATATCTAATTTCTGAAGCAGTCAGAGGGCTGATGGAGTAGAGGAGGAAGGGGCTATCAATGGGGCTTTCACAAGAAAAGACTCCTTGAGTGTTTACCAAATCGTAAAAAAGCCACAGCAGTGGTTTAAGATGGATGGAGAGATTGATGTGACATCTCCCTGACAAGCCCTCCAGGTGGCTTGGCCGGCCCTCGAGGCCGCGCTGAGGAATGAGAGTGTACGCAGCCATGAGTGAACTCATAATTGCAAGAGGAGCGCATGAAACCGCACGCACACACAAGATAAATGTGTCAGGTGTGCATCTATCCCTTGTGATTTTTTCCCGTAGAAATCCTCACAGTCGTAATCACTTTCATGACGTTTTAACAGATGTCAGAGAGTAGTTTCTACTCGCCCTGTTTGAGGTTCAGATTTTCAGCACAATGTGGGTTCTGGTGTTTTGCAGCGCAGTTCACAGAGCCTGATTATTAGGAAGCTTGATGCTTCTTGGTGCACAAGGTGGCTTAATCAGGCATGCAGTCTTTGACCTGCGGTTCAACCTAATCTAACAGCCAATTGAATCTATTTGGACTCCTTCGTGAATACGGCTGCTTGATTTAGGCAAACTCAACCCAACAACTTCCCCAATCATCTGAAGGGATTTCTCTTCATTCCACCAGTGGGATGCATTTCTTCACTGGTGTTTAAGTTATGTTATGTTACTGAATTCTCCTACAGAGTAATATACCTCTTTAGTATCACTCTTTTTTTCTGTTTTCCCAGATCTACCACAGCTGAAAAAAAATCTTCAAAAATAATTTCACCATTCCATTCACCCTGAGCTCCTCCCTGTGCAGACTTTAATTATAAAGGTTATTTTCTTAAATCTAAAATTCACATGTAATCTGGGTGAAAATAAGTTTTCCTCGTAACATATATTGCCAATACAGCTTAATTAATGTTGTGTTAATGTACCTACTCACTGTAACTCCCACTGGAAAAAGATCTCCAACCTAAACTAGACTGCTTGTCATACCACCCATAAGGGCTCATATGAGCGTTCTGCAGCTCGCGTACAGCAGACCGTTCTAAAAAAATACCACAGACGCCATTATACATACATATCGGTAAACACTTGAAAAAGGCTGTAGTTCCAGTGAATTTAGGCTACAAAACAACTGACCTAGGTTTCAGGCAAAAGACTTTCTGTTATAAAAGAAAGCTTAAAAAGTAAATAAATGTATGTAACTGTCTGTATTATTGAAGTAGTTAGGAGGGTAATACTGTTTGTTTGACATCCGCCATTTAAACTCCGCATCAGCATCCATCAGGAAAGTCTAAAATGTAAATATCAGTCATATTTTGCTGCCTGTTCAAACGCCATTTCAAAATTCTACACCACAGCTGTATCATGTGACAAAAATTCAGCCAATTCAACAAGTGGGCAGAAAAAAAGATGAACTTCAAAACCTATCTGACAGCAGGAATATACTTTTTTGAGAGAACAACTTTATAAAGCGTCATCATCACTTTCTGCATCATTACACCTGTGTGTCATAACATCCATCATCTTTGGCATCATCTCCCATTTAGCAGAATTTGGC
The DNA here is from genome assembly GCA_903364295.1 of Serranus cabrilla. Lineage (NCBI taxonomy): Eukaryota > Metazoa > Chordata > Actinopteri > Perciformes > Serranidae > Serranus > Serranus cabrilla. Next base: position 124,653 of record CAFUXE010003136.1, on the reverse strand, counting down.
TCATTTCAGCAGAACTTTCCTCCTCGTCATCCTCAGCTCTCCCGTCATATCCAGTTTTTATATTTATCTAAGTCTAACAGACAGCAGTGAATAATGGCCATGATATGCTGCTCAGGAACTGCTTCAACATTTACAAGATTGCAAACACTCCCATTTACTCTGTGTGTGAGTATGAAAGCAGAATGAGTGAGACATAGAGAGGAAGTTATGTTTATAACAACCCCAGTGCTGCAGCTCGTCATATACAGCAACATTTCCCCTCAGTGTATTTATGTACCTACAACATAGTTTCCCTTTTATGGGCTAGCCATAGCTGTTGCACCACCATTCATCTTCTGACTCACTATGCCTTTCTTTCCCTTTGTTCTGCTCCTTTCTGTTTGTTTTACCTTCACCCTCTCTCTCCCTCACCCACGCTCCCATTTACTGTTTGTTTTTCCGTCTTTTTTTAATCTACCATTTGTTTCTGTCCGTCTCAGCAACTATTTTCTGCTCTGACGCTTTCTGTTTGTCTCCGTCCTGTTTCTTTTTATTCCTTTCACATTTTATGTGTCTCTTTCTTACAGCGTCTGAACCAGAGGTGGCTGTGGCCTTACTGACCCTGGAAACTGGACGCCACTGAGCAATTAGCTTCCTTTCTGCCTGTTTTTCTCCGCCTCCCCTCATCATCCAGACAGAGCAGAACTTCACCATGTCTTACAGGGAACGCTGGTTCTGTTATTTCCCACTTGATCTATTTGGTTTTTCTCCTCAATCCCCCCTGTGTTACACACACCTCCTCCTGTGCTCCCTCTCCATCCATTTCTTCATGTTTTCAGTGTCTGGGGCTTTTGGGGTAAGTCTCTGCTCCATCACATGGCCACTGGACCACAAACCTTCCCCACTATCATACAAGCACCCATTTACCTGGGGCACCCCCTCCCTTTCCTCCCAAGTCCTCCTTCACTGATCCTGAACACAGCCTCCCCGAAACTATTCCCATTTGAAATGCAGATTGTAAAAGAAGGAAACCGAGAAGCCGGCTGATACTCACTCTCTCTGCTCCTCTCTCCTTGTTTGTTTACCGTACTGAAGATCACACTCGTAAATACCCTGTTGGCCAGTACTGGCTGAGTCTGCTTTGTTTGCTATCGAGCTGAGCGGCCACTTGATCTGCACTGAGATCTGAGGCTGTGTTGTGTTCATAGTGAAGTAGAAATGTGTATTTAATCGTATAGTGCAGTAAAATTGTGTAAATAAGAATATAGGTTTGAAAAATGTGTCAAACTTGCTAAAGAAAAACAAAACAATGAAATAAATGAATTAATTTACCTGGAATATGATGGTAATTTTACCACAATGTCACAATTTATTTTGTAAAATTTGTACATATTTTTGTGTATTTGTTTTTTCAAATATGTTTTGGCCTCACAACATATGATTTGAATGAATAAATCATGCATGTTTACTCTATGTATAATTTCACATGTAATCTCTACATGTTTGTTTCAGTGCTTCCACGACAGCTCCTGCTCATTTTGAGTATCCATTTGTCATTTTTACTGCGAGGGAAGTAAACGCCTCGCCTTTAATTCCTCCCAGAGATGAAGAGAAACATTTGGTGTTCTGGCGAGATAATCAAGTGACTAATTGTAGAGCGTCTGATTTCTGCCAATGGGGGCGTTTGATGCGCTGGCAGGGAGAAATCCTATTTTGCCGGCTGATTTTTCCACGGAGGTTAAAGAGGAGATGGTTAGAGGAAAATGAACACAATTAAAGAAAATGAGCGAGGGGAGACGTTTGTGTGTCACATTTTTTGTTTGTTGGAAATCGGTCAGACAGAAAATGGAATTGTATTGACACAAAAGATAAAGGAGTCCTAGCTGCTTGTGTAGCCATTAGTGATCATATTGTCTGTGTTGTGTGATATGAGTGTGTGTGTTCTCTGAACTGACTGAGGCGTGTGTTCGCTTGTGTATTGTGTGTGCATGTGTTTTGTCTCTTTCTCTGTCAGTCTCGGTGTGTGGCAGTATGTGTGCATGGCTGCCTCTGGTTTATACAAGTCAAATTTCTCCTGTGAGTGTGTTTGTGTGTGCACATCAGTCGTTTCATAATCTGTCTCTGGCTTTTGTGTGTTTTTGTCTCCAGAGTTACCATATGTCTATGTGTGTGTGTTTATGTGTGTGTCTGTCTTAGCAAGCATGAGGAAATGGTTTTATTTATTTATTTTAAATATCCATCATTAATGATTTTGGAGCTTTGGTAGTTTGGTAGTTTTTCCTGAGGCAGCCGGCCGCTGAGGCAGTGAAAAGCAGAGATGGATCGACTCTATAGACAGTATATTTGGGTGGCTGTTGGACTCCTGCCAGTGCGGCGAATGACTCCACTGCACTGTGGAGCTCCTGCTGAGGAAAGCAACAAAACAATATTACTCTTTCATGAAGCAAAAATAAACAAAACTCAGTAGACGAGAGCAGTTTTGTCTCAAAAGGATTAGCAGTAATGGCTGAGGAAAGCACTGCTGTGAGTGCAAATTACCATAGCTTTGGTTTGTGCTCTGTACTTCCCCCTCACTTGACATGGCATAATTTGAGGTGACTGAAACTTAATGGTGTAAAACAGTGGCAGAAGGCTTTTAGGGAAGATTTTCAAAATGTTGATCCGGTCCCTCTCGGAAATAATGAAAAATATGTGTAATAAAATAACAACCCCTGAGCAGATCCAATTCTCCAGTTAGCTGACAGAGCAGAGGAGTGTGTATCATTGTGCGTTTTATCACTGCGTGTGTGTACATGAGAGAACGCGAGAGCGATTGGTGTGTGTAGGCTACACATATAATCCCTGTTGACTTGCATGGTCTGCCATTTGCTTTGGTTATGTCTCATCAGCAGGAACATTAAGCTTCTTTTAAGCACTTCTCCGTCGCTTTTTTTCATCCTGTAAAATAACATTATTTAAAGTCAGAAAAGGAAATCCCACAACTTTTAGTTTTGTTGTTTATCTACATTTTGAGCTCCCAGTGCTTCATGGATGAGTTGTCTTTTCCCCCCATTTTTTTATGGATTAAAAGGATTAAGAAACAGAAAGAGATGGAGAAAGGGGTGTAGAGAGAAAAAAAATTAAAAGGAGAGAAGAAAAGAAGGCATGAGGGAAGTGAGAGAAAAACTAACCACACACACTACAGAGAAATGGAAAAAGACATTAGGGAATTATAGATAGCCAGTGATGTACAGAGTATGTTGTGTTCTTATCTGTGGAGGTGCAGGAATGACACAAACACATAGAAGGCATGAATGGGTTACTGAACAGCCCCACAACCCCACCCCGACAGCTTTCAACCACAAATTGTCCCTCGAAGAGACACAAAGATGCAAAATGACCTTAGAGAAACATAAAATGACTCCAAAGAGACCAAAGCAGCCACAAAGAGATGCAAAACAGCTGCAATGAAACGATAAAAAGACTTGCAACAACTAAGAAAAGATGCAAAACAACCAAAAAGAAAGACAGCATGACTACAAAGACACATAGCGACTACAAAAAGGTTTAAAATTACTACAAAAAGACACAAAACAACTAGAAAAGGGCAAACCAAACAAAGACGAAATTAACTACAAATAAATCAACTACAAAGAGACACACTGTGACAATGATACTCAAAGTAATTACAAAAAGACTTAAAATGAGGACAAAGATACACACAATAACTATAAAGAGAGACAGCATGTCTACAAAAATCAAAACAATTACAAAATGACATTAAACAACTATAAGAAACTATAATTTGACGACAAAGATACACAAACTAACTACAAGGAGGCTTAAGATTACTATAATAAAGATATACAAAACAACAACAAAGACACAATAACTACAAAATCACTTAAAATGTCACCATAGCTACAGAGACATAATGACTACAAAAAGATAAAAACCAATTACAAAACGACACAAAACAACTATGAAGAGACACAATATGACTACAATGAGACAGAAAATAACTACAAAGAGACACACAACAACTACAAAAACACTTAAAATGTCTACAAAGATACACACAACTAAAAAGAGACACAGAATGAGACACTAATCCACAGAGAGATGTGGGTTACTAACTACAAAGAGACACACAACAACTACAAAAAAGGCTAAACAACTATCTGTCTGTGTGTCTTGTTCCAGTGGGGGCTGTTTCATGTCTGTGTGCAGAGACCCAATGTGTCAGAAGGTCAGAGGTCACAGTTTTGTGTGACATGATGTTAGACAGTGTCGGGGAAGGTGAGAGCTGCTCCAGGGCAGTTGAGGCCCTTAATGAAGTCGAGAGTGGTGGAGAATCACAATTCACCATTCCTAATCAAAATTCCATCGTCATGGGTAACAGCTAATGAGCCAAGCCTGATAATAACTCTCACAATTAGTCACAGAGCAAAGCATCAATCCACATATATGTCGTGGTATATCACAACTCTTCCCTCTGTTCCACTTTTTCACACACACACACACACACCACCTGACTGTG
>CAFUXE010003136.1:96217-111049 GCA_903364295.1 Serranus cabrilla | reverse complement strand
AATAAAAACAGAAGACATCAAATTCTAAATTTAGCAGTGTCTATTTACAAAATGCTATCAACAGTGCCATAGGCAGATGACCTGGAAGAGATTTGGAAAGGACCAGAAAGTATTGTTGCAGTCAGAGCATTAAAGCTTTAAGACATTAAATTCAATTAATATAATTTTTATTTCATCTTAATAAATCTATAATCCAACACCCTCGGTCGGCTCCATATGTTCTTTGTTTTACCCAGAGCTGAATCTGAAAATAACATCAAGGGAAAATACCACCCATGAAGCACCTTTTTTGCAGGTCAATCGACCTGATGTAGTTCTGTGGCTCATTCACAGGACAGGGGAAAGGCCATGTTTAAAGTCACTGGGGGAACAATGCTATGGCTTTTTGCAGGATGAAGTCTTTATGACAGATGGTCATTTATGTACCTTTGTTTTAAATGACCAAAATAAGTATATTCTGTGCAATAGCCATTAACTGCATCACATGTTGCTTAAACACAAAATCCCCCTCCTGTAATGTTTACTACAGCTCTACTTCTCCTGCTGTGTGTCAGCATGCCAGTAAGCCTGAGTATGTGTGAGTCAGTTTGTGTGTCTCAGTTCAGACACCGGGTGTACCCTCACAGGATTCTTAACAGGATTCACTGTGCTTCCAGGTACCTCTATATCTGAACATGGTCCATGTATTTAGTTTGAAGCCAAAAACCAAAAGCAGGTCATTTTAGCTGTGCTCCCTGAAGCACTATCTGTGTTCTTCAGGCCCAGAGAGAAAGGATCAGCATCCATGAATGCTGCTGACATAAACAGGCTGGCTCAACCCAGCAGGCAGCCGCAGTGTGGATTAGCCAGGGATCACTGCCTTGGACAGTTGTTTGGGATACAAGGTGAATTGTAGATCATAGATTCTGGCTCTGGGACATCTTGTTTAGTTTGACAGGTTATCTGTTTTTAGGTAAAAGGTTTCAGGTGGAAGGAGAGGAGAGCACTGACCAATATAGTGAGAGTGTTGTGTAACTTTGGCATGTCCCTGAAAACATTTCTTTCAGAGTGACATTGGTTATTTACAAGTAATTGGCAGTCTTATATTGTAATTTCAATAAATATGATATTACCAATGGATATATTATGTGCCAGAATTGTATAACAATCTTTACAGAGACTTGAAGCTGTGTCGAAGGATGGCTTGTGTTACAAGAAAAATTGCAGTCTAATTGGAAAGAATACTGCCTATTCTGAGAGTCAGAAAATTACCATAATTATCAGCATATAGTATGTAACCATGCAGATGCACATTAAACTTTTTCCGGGATCTGGACAAAACCCAACTGTTGTAGTTGATGCCAATAGGAGAAACATTAGGCAAGTGTCTGAGCTGCACATATTTTCTCTGTTGTGGAATATTCAGAGTTTGAAAATATGCTGACTTGCTCAAGCATGCAGCCCCATCCTACCAGTTGGATGGCTTCTGATGTGTTAGCAATTCATATAGGAAGTGATTTCATCTGACTTTTCTATGAGAGTAATAATTGTGATATTGTAAACATGGACTGAACAATAATGTTTTGTAACTGGGATTGTAGCATCCTGAATCAAAGTCCCAAAAGAGCAGCAAAAATACTCAATTAAATCTAACTTCTATACAGTGTGCTCTCTAGGGGTGCTATCCAAGTTGTTGCCAGCGCGCACAGGTTTAAGTGTTGATTGCAGCTTAACTTGCTGGTGTGTATCATGAATCAGAGCAAGGATAAGTGCACCTTCCTTCAACCATAAAATCTTGTGCCTGCATGCGCCTCTGTGCAGCAGTGCACCTACTTCCTGGGGGAACCACCTCAGCAAAAGCTTGATTTAAAATAAGGCCTTGAATAAAGCCAGTCAGGTCACATCTCTTTATTCACAGAGGCTGACTCACGTAGTTTGAGTCAAGTAGTTAAAACTTGCTTTATTGCACAGTATGTCTCTTTTGCCCTCTTTTTTAAAAATGTATTTAGTCCCCCAACGCACGCACCTGTGCACACACAGACACACAGTTTCCTGTTCTCTGCATCTCAGGGGAAGAAGAGCATACTGTGAGCTGAAGAATAGGATGACTGAGTGCCAGCATGAAACTGGAGTGGTTAATGGACTGCTAGTGGCTGGGGCCTCTTGGCTCACAGTGAACAGGGTATTTTAGAGAGTGTGGCTGAGCAAGGGATAGCAAGTGCGCCATCAGTGAGCAGGGACTGGGTGAGGCAGAGAGGGGAAGACGAAAGTGTAAGTGTGTAAGAGAAAGCAAGAAGAGTGGGAAAGAAGCTAGAAAACAGGAATGCAGATGTCGAGTGTCGAGTAATGGGGACGCAGTTAATGATTATAACAAGTTATAGGTTTGTGATAGTTTAGGAAAAGGTTAGTGCTGAGTTCATCCTAAAGAAGCAGTTAACAGGTTAATTATCTGGGGCTTGAAATGTTCAAGCATGTTGCTCCTGTGGTCACATCCCAAGCCGATAATTTAAACGTAGGTGGTGTTTATAAGTTGTCAAAGATAAAACTCCTGGTGTGGCATAACTGATGAGATGTGGACAAAAGTGCAAAATGACTAAAGGTTTCAATGCATAGGGAGGAGGTCTGCCATGATGTCCTTCCAGGACGGTTGAAAATATAAAAATCTGACTATGAAAATTTGTGTGAATTTGTTTTTTATATTTAAAGTTGTAAATACCTACTTCACAGCTGTTGTCATTTACTCTAAAATTAGACTGATACCCTGTCTAGACATCAGTGATCAGATGGAATAAAGGCACTTGCTTGAATAATCTGCCATGGATGAGAACAATGATTAATATGCGTAGTGGTCCTTGTTTGCTTTGTTGTTACTGTACTTTACAGACAGGACAAGAACAGCTGTTGGCTCAGCTGAGTTTGGTTTGCTCTGAAGCTTGTTCTGACTGGATGTTCGGGCTGAGTTGTGTAATAAAAGTGTTGGTACAGGCACACTGAGGAATGCAGAGTCACTACACCACTGAATTACTATACTTAGAATGGCATCTCACCTTCACCTGGGTTGTTTTTGTTTCTGATGTTTTTTCAAATCAGACTCAAACTTAACAATTTACTTTGTGAGCTTGTGTCTTCTGATTACAATGCAATACAAATGCCTGATGGCAGTATAGTTTTGAGGTATCTCACTTGCATGTTGCTTAAGGCAACAAAGTCTCCATACTTCCCGTTATACTGATTATTCCTCCACAACCTCAATCACAAACACTGCAAATTTTCTAGTAACAAAACTATAACTAATAGCCCACAATGGACTCGGATGGCTGAAGATTCACATCGCTATATGTATAAAAGAGACGTTCCAATGTGCTATTTTATCTGTAAACGTTTTTTAAGGAAACTCAAAAAAATGTTACAGTATATATCTAAAATTAAGGGCAGATATGATAACTTGAGTAATCTAAGTAATGCTTTGATAGACAAACAATTATCAGACCATGTCAGATTAATCAATAATAAAAATAATCCTCAATAAAAATTGCAGGCCTCAAAAAATGTCATATTATGTTATAGAAAACTTAATCCATACTGGCCATTCTTTGTAACTGTTGTACTTTCTGTAAGGTGACTGACAGTCAGCCATGCAGTAACTTTTCTGCTCTGTGTCCAAACCACTTTAAGTATGCCTAAGGAGGAAGTGGTTTTTGCTACTGTCATACTGTCACCTAATAAGCTAACTGATCAGATATTTTATTTTCAGGCAGCTGTCCAGTTAAACCCTAGAGTGGCAAAGGTATGACACTGAACAGACAGGAGTGATGGCTGATTGTTGAAGAGAGGGTGAGAGAGAAGTTTGGTCAGTTGACAGCCAACTTAAACTGATGGAAACACTGTTAGTGTCACAGCTCTCCTTTGTCCTTGTCAGGTGGTTCAGCTGACTGTTTTTGAGTTACTTGTGTGTTGTTTGTGCGTAAAATCATGTCTGCAGTCTGTGTTTGCTTAGTGGTTTGTCATATTCCACAATGCACGTGTTGTTTAGTGTAATACAGAGAGGCTGTAAGGGAAACGGCATTCTGTTTCTCTGCATTTCATTCTTTGTCATGTTTATTTCCCCTTGCTTAGAAAAGCACTTTCAGAAGAGGCATGTGTGCATATGTTGCCTTGAGCTATTGAATGTGTAGCTCAGATATTTGTCAAAGGCCTTCACTAGGGGAAAGTCTGTTTGGTCTGAAGGAATAAACAGGCTAGTCCAGACAGTGGAGTTTTGCTCATGTCTTCTACTTCAAATAAACTGCCACCTGTGTGCGTTTCTAGCACGTTATGGCAAAGTTAGAGAAATGGGGCTCCTCTTTTCAGCAGGGTTTAGCTGTTCTTCAGTGAAAAGATATGAAAACTTGAAGCAACATATTATTTTGTGTTCAAATTACTCAGAGCTCCTGGGTGTTCACCTATTGTTCACATACTCATTTTGTCAGCTGTAAATTCTTACTTGTCCTTCCTTTTTCAATTTGTGTTTGTGTACACACACACACACACACACACACAGATATGTCAGCTCTTTCTACCCTATTATTATTTCTCAAATTTCGAGGGCCGTGACAGGATGTTGTGCAAAAGTAACGAACAGTATGCTTCCTTATTCGTCCCCATTATTGCTTACCGTTATCTCTTTCCTTCCCTCCTTTCCATCCATTGTGCAAGGACGTACCAGTGGTCTGCTAAATATGTTTGCACACAGCCTGCTTTCATATCTTTGGAGAGCTGGATGCTTTAGAGGCCTGGATGATGTTAAAATATAGAGCAGCAGACTAGTGGACAACTTGGAATTGGAAACATTCCAGACTGGAGATGGATAACTCAGACTAACAGTATTATTCTAATAAATAGTAAATCAGGATATTGTTTTTGCTGAGTTGATATTTTTTAACACTTTAACCATGACACATTAAATCTAATTCACCTCCATGCATGGGTATTGGCAGAAATCTCAGATGGCACCTTTTAAACTTAGGATGAAATAGTACTAGTAGTACTAATAGTACTACATAGTGATAGTTCTCTATTATATAAAGAAAAACAGAAAATCGTCACATTAAGAACCTGAACTAGGGAATGTTTGGCATTTTTTATTTGAAAAGATACAGACTGGAGCTGAATGATCACAGCACATACCACTTAACCGCAGTGTCGCCGGTTCAGGTTAGAGTTGGTGACGTTTGTTGTCATACGCTCCTCTCTTTCCTCTGTTTCCTGTCTGCCTTCTTGCTATGAACTGCCAATAAAGGTGAAAAATATTGTCATAAAAAGGAGAAAAATTACAGGCTGTCTAGTGCAAACACTGCTTTATCAACAGATTGGCATGCCACTGACTGTACACACTATGGTTTGAATTTCCCATTTTTGCAATGGTGAAGCCTGCAACAGAATTTGCTTTGTGCTTTTTAACTGCAGCATCTCTGATTGGCTTTCTACCCTGGTGCTTGTGAAAGACCAAACTGCTGCGTTCCTGCTTAACTGCTATTACTTCATCACTGCATCATATTTCTTTTCATCATTTTTTTTCTTCCACTGTTCCTTTATCCTGTTTTAGTTTCCATTTTAATTAAGTTATTATATGAATAAATATATTTTTATAATAATATTTTTATTAAATGACAGCAATTATGTATTTAAGTAATCCTAATTGTGTGTCAGTGTAGGAGGTGCAAATTCAATATAAACTGAGTTACCATGACATTGCACTAACACCAAAAACTATGGAGATATGTGAAATTGGCATATTTGTTAATTTTGTTTGCCCTTTTCATCCATAAATGTAACGTTTAACATATACAAAGTGGTCCAACCTATCATACGTCTGTGCTGTTTTTTGTGCTCGTTCTGGGTAAACTCAACCTCACATTTTCTAAAGTCTTTGACCCAACAGGCAAATCAGGTCTCCAACACAACATTAGTGTTATTAATGTGATTTCAACGCATCCCATCAAACATCTCCTGTTTGCTGATATTCTAAAATATGATAGATGATGGTAAAACATTCAGTTACACTCATCATTATCTCATCTCTATCACAATGTGTATGGCTGATTTTTAGTCACAAATGAGAAGGCTCATACATGGTGATGCTCCTTTCCTTTAACTCGCTTTAAGTCGGCTAGACATGGCTTGGGGGGCAGTGTTGTGAGGGGAGTTCCTCACAGATATGAATGCTCTTGACTGTGTGTTACGCATGTTGTGTATGGGGGGTTTAGTTAGGATTACGGTGTCAGTCCTCTGTGACTCCTCTCAGTGTCCCACTGACAGATTAAAGCTAATCTCAGACTGCTCTGTGTATTTCAACTCCAAGACTGTAGACAGCATTGGGCCTATGTGTCGCTCTCACAACCGAGTGTCTGAAGGACAGAAGTCGGTTCCTGTAGGAATGAAACAAGATGTTAAGACATTCAAGGCTGTGGAGGAGCTGTAGCTGCTGGACACAAATGCACACCCCGCTGTGTGTTGGCGAGGAGTGTAGGAAACTAAGCTTAACTTGAAATCTGTCATTACTTGGCATTATAATCACTATGTGAGCTGATGTATAGCAGAGGCTTTAGTGCTCATAGTCCAGTAACAAGTAGATGGCATTGTGCCAGACCACAGGCAATAGCAATAATGTTAAATATGGACAAAACAGATAAAAATAAAGTAAAGCTGAGCAATGTTTGAGGTTATCTTTTCAACAGAACTCTGTGGCTTTGTCTATTCAATTCCTTTTTCACGGACCTACTTTAAAGAAAAACTTGCACATAATTACATAACATATTAAGAATGGTCTATTGCCAAAATAGGCTTGTGAAATTGCTGTGTTGTATCATTAAAAATCAGAATTGGAGATATTAACTCAGTCAAATGCATCTATACATATCAAAGGAAGTACAAGGAAGTAAAAGCTCTCCTTTTTATCCAGGTTTTTATCTGTTCACTTGTTATCTAGTTCACAATCCTGGTTGTAATTTGGATACCGGCTTGTATTTCATAATGATCTACAGCATACTCGCATATCTTAAGTGAGAGTTCATAGAGTTCATATATTAGCAGTACAGGATAGGTGTTGAACGGTTCTTAAAAATCATGGTTCGGTTCACATCGAGGTCCAAACAAACAACAACACTAGGCCTTTTTAAAAAAAAAAAAACAGTAAAACATGTCCCTCTCAGGTTACCAACCTGCCACTGCTTGTGTCAGTGCATCAGAGAGATGCTCACATGTGTGGCTCTCATAAAGGTTGCAAAACAGAGCTTCATTTATCTCCCACTACTGTCACTCACTACTTTGATTTTCTTTGCAGGTCCATCTGTCCGTAGTAAGGGCTATGTAGGCTGTGTCGGACAGTTCTTTGACAATTTCCTGTTGTGTCTGTTCATAAAGTTTGGGAATTATGGTGTTGCTGAAGTGACAGCGGTCGGGGACATGATAATGCAGCTGAAGTACTTTAATCATATTCTGAAATCCTGCATCATCCTCGACTGCATAGGGCTGCATATCTTAGTTATGGATTTTTCCCTGTCTGAATCTGTATGGAGAGGCTGGTTAATGCTGCAGGGAGAAGGAGTTATTCATTCCTACCAAACTGTCTCCTCCTTGAGCTGTCAACAGACTCGCTGGCATGATATCTTCGTATATGTGCCATATTGGAAGTATAGCTGCTAGCATTAACCACATGTGTTAAACAGTGATTTCACACAGTCTCACATTTATTTCCCATCATTGTCAGAGGTAACACTAAATCCATAGTGCATTCATACAGCAGGCAGAAATGATGCCAGTGGTCCTATAGTGGTTAAATGTGCTTTGTTCTTTTTTTTACCTCAAATATTTTTTCTTTCTTTCCTTCTATTTCAGGCAGTTCTCATTATTTGCAGTTTACGCCTGTCTTAGGTCATAGGTATTTAATGACCTAATAGTTGTCGTGCCGCTAAGCCACCATAGGAACAAACCCTGCCTCTGTCTCTGTTGATTCAGAAGGCTGCAGTCACCCGTAGGAGCAGTCAATGATGCAAGCATATCAGCTAAGTCTCTGTTTGCTGTTACAGTGGCCTGAGTATGTGAGGATACGAGGGAGGTAGTGAGAATGTGTGTGTGTGGGAGACGCTTACAGTTCTTGTGGTAATGTGGAGGTGAAAGTTTGAGATTTGTATACAGTATGTGAACATGTGTTTGTGTGCGAGGGATGTTAATGCGCTGATGGATGCTCCAGTCCGCTTGTGATCAGGCGTTGTGTGTAGGTGGAAGAGTTTAAATGTGGTGTGTGGCAGCCTCATCACTTCTAAGACTCTCGGCTTCAGGAGACAGTCGTTATTTAAATGACTCTGAAGGCCGAACACCCAAGCAGCACAAACCAACCTGTATTGAAATGACTGTTAGAAGTGCAAAGTAAGCGGAGGTCTGTGAAGCGTGCAGTCATGAAACAAAACTGCTTACAAATGTGAAGCGTGTTTAGAGGTGTAACCACACCAGGTTAGGTGACTACTCTGGCAGTAAACCTGTGGAAAACTTTATCACCATCCCTCCTCAAGGGGGAAAGGGCCATGACACTGAGAAAAAGCAATATCCTGGCGGGACTTGGAATCAAATAATTTGTTCAATAAACTGTTCACTAGAAGCTTTTTTTTTCAGATAAAATAAGCTAGAATAAACATGCTTGCTTTGAAACAAACGTTAAAACTCAAATAAAAAATAACCATAATCTAATAGTTATTTGCTCATATCTTTTTACTTTTTGCACTTTTTAGCATGAGTGAAGTGTGCAGCTTAGAGGGAATTATTTTCACCAGACATTATGACTGGAGAGATTTAAACAAGTCAGACTTCAACAGATTTTCTCAGTCAAAAACTGAGTAATTGACGACGAGGAAAACCCAGAATTTTTTTTTAATCTGTATGTGATGGCACTTTTAGTCACACTTTCTCTACAAACTTTGGTTTAGATGATATGATTGTGACTTAGTATTATGTTTTGGTAATCGTCATAGAGTGAGAAAGTGTGAAAAATGTGTTTGTCTAGGGGCCTTGAAGTAAAAGCCTCTTTCATATTCTTCATGCGCAACATTTTGTGACCAGCTGGTGGATCACTTCTAAGACTTTGATAGGCATTCCACTAACAACTACAATAGATGTGCAAGGGTTTTCTTTTTTTCTTCCTTTTTTTAAAAAGATTTTTTTCATTGTAAGAGAGAAGTATTTTGAACTGGCTGAAGCGCTGGCTGCTTTCTGTCATAGCAACAACCGCTTAACCTCTGGTAAGGTACTGGGAACCCATGACTGGTTCACTGTTGCCTTCCAGTACAGAGAATTAACCAGCACCCAATCTGTTGTCATGGTGCTAGTCGTTGGTGTTGACATACAGACCAGTTGCTTTTACAGATGTGAATGTGAAGATGAATATAGAAACCTAACATTTGTGTTTAGTCTTTAACTGGTGCTCCATGTGGATAATGTAACTGCTGGTAAAATACAGAGAAAGAGATCTGCCGTTGAACCTCCAGTGATGTTTTTGATTCTAATAGAGATGTTGTTTTTCAGGTTGAAGGCTGGCTACATGTCAGGAATGTTACTTGCATGCATTGCAGTAAGACAGCTTAAAAAGGACAATTTTTCACGGCCTTTTCTTAACAAGATGTTGCATTTATTACTATAAACATGAAGTTTTTTGGGTGGCAAGTTGTTAGGAAGGTGGGCAGGATGTGGAGGTTTTGTTGGTTTTGTTGTGAAGCTGAAATTGGCCTAAAGCTACATATGTACAGTTACCAAAGATTGTCTCATTTTCCCTACAGGTCAGACAATTTTTTTTATCATATCAGTTTTAACTAGTCAAACACTTTCAGTGCATTACAATTTAAACTTTTAAGAAAGACAATTCCATATGGCTGGGATATCTGCCCTGTGCCACAGTGCCTCCTGCCTTCACAGAAACCACTAAAGCAAATTCCTCTACAGCTCTTTGTTGATGGGTGAATTTATTCATTTTTAAGTAATAATGAAGTTTTTATAAATTAATTAATTAATGGTTATTTGCCAGACTTCTGAAATCCTTTAAAAGGCAGAATAGAAATGCACTACATTGCATCATGCAACAACACACCATGGATATGGCTGTTATAAAGCCCTTTATCTGAGATTAAACCATGGAAGGTGATGTTTCAGCTCAGTCAGCTAAAGGGAAAATTGCTGTTTTGTTGTGGACACAACAGCCAATTTGGGGCTTGTGTTTATTAACTGAATGTTATTCATTTGGCATTTCATTGAAATGTGAATATTCAGTCAGCGATGACTAAAGACAGACAACCCTAACCCACAGTGGACTCCCTTGTTTTAAATAGAGGTGGGTGGGGGGGTGGGGTTTGTATCTCCATTAACCACAGTAGGCCAAGGACGAGGAGCAGTCATGCAGCAAACATGCCCCACTTTGACTGACATACAATCATAATGTCTCTCACACATAGACAGCCATTGCACTCAAATGCACCTTGAGTCAGTAGGTCAGTGAGGCGTGTATTAGCAGGGAAAAGTGCAGCAAAGAAAAGATTGGATGTGAGAGATTTGGAAGACATCCAATTCAGCGTGGTGTAGAGGAGTCGCTGACCTCTGAGGGTTAAAGCTCTGGGAAATATTGTGTTTGCTGTTTTGGGGACTCCTTATTTTTGCCCCTCTCTCTTTTTGCTCTTTCGTGCTTGGTTTGTGAGGGTTTGTGCCTCCTTGGTATAAATTGCTTGGAAGTTGTAACAAACCTGGCATGTGTCAACAGACAAGATTTCTATGAAAACTCAACATTATTATACCCTGCTCTTTAAGTACAATGCTCATACGAGCGTCTGTGAAAGATCAAAAATGGTCATCTCATTTTTTCCCCAGATGTCTTGGTTTTAAACTTTGGGCAGAGTAAACTCTTGAGAGTGGGAGGGAAGGTCTCTGCCTTAATACTGTGTTCATCAAACAGCTTTCATTGTGTGCTATACGTCAGAGTGGTTGGTAATTTCCTGCTTAGGCTCTATTCATAGGAAACTTTTCAGCTGCGCCTGGGTGTGCCTGCTCAAGTGCTGCTTCCCCCTCTGCGATATCATAGATACACTCTGTATGTAGCCATGGCAACATTGTAAGCAATATAATGATACACACACACTGCCGTGTTACTCAGCAACTTTTAATGTTCACTGGTTAGTTTGATATCTAGTCAGAATATTATGCATTTTTTCACCCTTCAATAACCCTCCATCTCCACCCTGCTCTCCTCCCACTGCCACCTCATCTGCCCCCTCCACACATTCAGGCCACCATCATGCCCCTCCCTTTCATCCATACTCCCCCTTTCCACCACAGATATCTTCACATCGTATTAATATCTGGAATGCAATGAGAGATTAAAGCAGAGACAAAATCAAAACCATCAAAATGTGGCACACTAATAGGCAGGGCTTGACCTTTTTTGGACTGGAGATCACTAATAACTGATACTGACAAAAGAAAAATATGTGTAAATCCAGCTCAAGTTTGACTTTAAGACCTCCATTCCATTCATTTGAACACAGTTGATTGCAAAGGCTTTCTCCCATTGCTTCACTACATCCACAATAGTTTACCATCCAGTGGCTATAATCCTACTTTCATAAGAAACTGTCAGTGCTCCCAACTTTACCAGTGCATCACAGACTTTAATTGGTTGACATCAGGGTCGATCTCAGTTCTGTCTGTGTTAGCATGACAGTACATTTAAGTTAGTTCAAACTTGTCTTGCCTTATTAATTAACATCAAGGTTTTGTTTTGTGATGATGAATATTCAAATATATAAATATCTATGGACCAACCAGTTATTATTATTTCTCAGGAATGAAGCTAATAGAGGATATCAGATTGACATTATACAATAATGACTTTTTATTCACTTAATTTGTAAATGTAGCTTTAAGTCGAGTACGAAATGTCAAATCCTTATCACATTTGCTCTATCTGTCAAAAAATAATATATTTTTCAAGTGTGCAGCCCAACCATTAACGTAGTGTGCATCAAATGATCTCCTGACAGAATTGTTGGTGCTTCACTTACAAAAGTAGGCACTCTGCTTTCTGCCAGTCTGCACTTAGTTTGTATTCTTGCTCCGATTTACATAATCTCTCTCACCACTCCCAGGACCTACTACTTAAAAATGTATGCACAGACACCCACACACCCACATTACACACACACACATACACACACAGATACACACAGAAACATCCTCAACAGTGTGTGACTGTCTCATTATATTGCTGTCACAAGCCAAATGCATATGCTGATTTGCTCTTTCTTCAGCTGTCTAGTCAGAGAGACAGACAGCCAGAGCCCATTCCCTCTCCTCCTCACTTTGCTGCCTTCAAGGCTGTGCAGTAACGGCCTCTGCATCAGGGCCCTGGATGGTGTGTGAAAATTACAAAGCAACAATCAGTGCCCCACTCTTGAGTTCTTATTGTTGTTAATATGCCCCCACTTGCAATTGTGCAGTTTTCGTTTTTATTTAAACATGAGACTCAGACATTGTAACCTTTTATTAAAACGATCATGCATATCCCAACATAACCCGCTGAGGTTGGGGAAACTTTGCTGCCACTTTTTGTCAGGATTTAGGGCTCCAGTGACCAATTTCCTGGGTAAACCCTAGTATTATTGGACTATAGACAATACAGTGCAGTTGAACATGCTCATTGTGAAAAATGATAAGAACCTAACATTGAATTAAAAAACAAACAACTTTTCCCAATTCCCAGATGTGGTGGGTTGAACTATTTCTCTGTTAGGAACTTGGGGTACTTTAACGCACTTATTTGGCTGAACTTGCTACTTTAACAAGCCTGCTGCCTTCTAAACCAACCATTGCCCTGAAAGTCTCTTGCAAGGTGTTGGTGCCTAGATGTTCACCCAAACTGCAATAAAAGGGAGCCAGTTACATGCACCACTTCATCGAATCAGCTCATTGTGCTGATTAGATGAACAGGCTCACTCAGCTGGCAGCATGTGCTTGTGGAGCCCTCTGCATTTTAATTGTTTTTATGCATTATAATAGTTTTGTGAGTTTTAGTCAAAGTCAGCAAAAAACTTTTTGGAGACTAAGTGGAGGGTGCTGTCATTATTCAGTTAAGCCAATTATTTTAACAAAGAGTCTATAAGATAACAAAGATGTCTTTGAGATGCTGGAAATAGCAAATGGTTTGCAGTTTTGTTTCACCCATTCAGTTATTTGAGACGGCAACATTCCCCATTCAATGACTCGACTACTACTTAATTTTAGCGTTTGAACAAAAATGGCCAACAACTTAAACTACGACAAAAATGGTGGTTTAGATTCAATGCAAAACATTAGCGATACTCAGGCTATTATTTATTATCTTAATTAGATTATGCCCTTTTGTTCTACTTGTATGACCGGTTTCCTCTTCTCATTCCAAAGTTTGCTGGTATGCTGCAACAAAGGCTAATCGGTTATTTCTGTCAATTTTAATTGCATGAACTGTTGCAGCTGACCTTTTGCATCACAGGCTGAGTGGATACTTTTTCAGCATTATGTGAAGGATGTATTTGGCCAACACATATATTCATGCAGATTTCTATGTTGGACTTAAACTTCTGAGAGTTGCATGATTATTTGATAAATATTAGTTGGCATATTGTGATATTTTTTGTGTCTTTTTCTTATTCTTGTTAATATTATGGTATTCCATTCAGCTATATCGGCCAGCCGGATAAATAACCAATTAGTACTTTGTATTAGCTTGTTCATTTTTACCCAGAGCAGTTGAAAGTGGTTTTGAAGCGGTTCATTGTTGCATTTATGGTTCCCCTCAGACAGAGAGACAGCACATCACAGTGCTACTTATAGACCCATTTGATCCTCTCAAAGACAACCCTGTCTCAAACACTGTTATTAAATTTGTATATGAGTGCATATCGTGTCAACTGTACTTGTGGGTTAAAAAGCGGAACTTGAATTCACGAATGGTTTCGGTCTCTTCCTCCCCATCTATCTCTACTGCCGCTGTCTTCCTGACACACTCTATTCAGTTTCCCGTGTGATTACCCACAATCCACTGTGCCTACTGTCAGCTGCATATTTACGTTCTATGGGCTAAAAAGCACCACAACATTTGTGTGTCTGTTTTCTGCCCGTATTTGTCTTTGAGCATGGGTGTAGGATCTGTTATTTAATGGCAGCTGTGTAAGCAGAAACATCCTTGACTCCTCCCCCCTTCTTAAATTGTGATAAATCTTTTTCTACATTTAACCCCATTACTGAATAGTTTGCTCCTATTTTTCAATTCAGCTGAAGGAATGTCCTGAGATGCTTGAATTGTGTTAATATTGATTTTTTTCTGCAAGCTAAGCAAAACATAGAGAGCCTAGTGTCAATAGCGCACAATACTGAGCAGAACAACACAGTGCTCTGGGTGTGATCTTGTGACTGTTGACCCTCAGACCCCTGCAACTAAGTCCAACCCTGAGGTTACACGCTGTTTTATGTCCTGTAGGTTGTTAACATAGTGTAGCACTCTGGGGTTTCTTGTTGCTTTAGCTTTCCGCTGTCATGATACATGGAAAACAGCTTCTCTCCAAGTTTGAATACTAGGCAAATTTCTTATCAATAGCAAAATGTTTATCGATGTACTTAAACTTAGATAAGATACTTAAAGCAGTATTTTTCAATTCACCCATTCCCTTTTTGTGATATTAATATATTTTCTGATTCTTTTAGTTAAAGGCACTTTATGGACTTTGTCAGGGCATATGTTTGTCCAAGTTGAAAGTGGTGCTGCCAACAGTAGGTTTCCTTTGGTGACATTATTGGTTGTAGCCT
>CAFUXE010003136.1:78458-95006 GCA_903364295.1 Serranus cabrilla | reverse complement strand
GCCAAGTGCCAGGTCAGCGACACTCTTCAGCTGCCAACTATGAGATCAACGCTCAGAGTGCGATGCTGCACGATCATTCTGATGAATACGTCCTGGATCTTTTTGAACAGATGCTGGTGAGAAAGACAATAATACTGTGGGTTCTATGTGTGTAAAAGATTTTTGTTCTTCTTATTCCCTGAACAGCAATGGAAGCGTGTACTTGATTTATTCCACACACAAATACTAAATCAATCCCTGATTAAACACCCTTCATGTAGAATTATCAATACCTTTAATAAGAACAAACTGTGTTTGCTCCAAATATGTATGCTTTGACAAAAATGCAAAGGAATAACTTGCAGCACAAAGGACAAATCTCTTGAGACTGCTATGTGTGAAATCCTAAATTGATAGTGTTTCTAAATAATATTTATATCTGGATAACAAATATGTATCACGATGTAACATGAGACAAACTATATGGAATAACCACTTGGTAAAGCCTATTTTTGTTTTCTCCTGTGTGAATTTAATACTTAACAAATGAATGACCCTGAAGCCCTTTAATGTATAATCATTCAGCTCAGTATCTTCGCACATCAAAACCATCCCTGCTCACACTTAACTGAGCATCTGTTCACATTCCTTGCATCTAATTAGACTTGCTAAAATACCTTAATGTAATTCTTCAGGCTTATAAACACAACATGATTTCCATTTTAGTATGTATTTTCTGTTTAGTCATTGCTTGAGTATGCATATTTTTCATCATGCTATCTCCTTGTCTCAAAATGCTTTGTTTATCCCTCCACCTTACCTCTTTATTTTCTTCTTACCTCCCTCCTCCTGACTTTCTCCAGGTGGATATGAACCTGAATGAGGAGAAGCAGCAGCCTCTGAGGCAAAAAGACATTATGATCAAACGAGAGATGGTCTCCCAGTACCTCCACACATCGAAAGCTGTCAGTACCAAAATAAATATTGCTAGTTGCTAATGCAGAGAGCTGCAGGGAATTTGCACTCAGTCTTTTTTTTTTCTTACACATAAGGTGACACAGGCTTTGTCACATTCACTTTTCAAACAAATGAATGAAGCCAGACTCAAGTGGTTTCAGGCCAAATTTAAAACAAAGTGAAAAAAATCATACAGTGGCAACAACATCTTGGAGTAATGGTTCAGACAAATGCTCAGTCAGAGGCCTTTACGTGACTGTCTGTGTCCAAGGATTGCCTTTGCAGATGCAGTTGAAATGTTTCCTTAAGTCAAGACTGGATTGTTATGTATTCACTGGTGAAATGTAGATTAATTCAAATATTACAATAATCACTGGAAGGACCAGTTTCCTGCTCGTAGTTGGGTGTGTGAAAGCAGCAGGTGTGATATAATCAAATCTGGTGAAAGGGAGAAGCTCAAAGGACCAACATAACCAAGCACAGATGGTTGCTAGCACAGTTCATTTAACTGCGAAATAAGCCCATTAAGAGAGAAGCCTACGCAGAGTACCCTTTAATTCTACAAATCAAAGTTTCAAATTAGGCTTGACTGTTGCCCTCTGTGCGTTACTGTTGTGCTCTCTTGCGGAAATAACACCAATTACAACCTGTAAGAAGACAAATATAAATGCAAAACACAAAATGATTCTGTTTGTGTTTGTCGATTAGGGTCAAAACCAGAAGGAGAGCTCAAAATCAGCCTTGATGTACATCCAGGAGTTAAAGTCGGACTATCGAGACACACAGCTGCTGAGCTGTCTGGAATCCCTGAGAGTCTCACTCAATAACAACCCTGTCAGGTAACACACACACACACATATACTCACATACAGTCATACAGGTACATACAGTGCCTATCAGAATAAAACGCTGAACCAGATAAATGCAAGAGTTGCTTCAAATAAACTGTGCCAACCCCCAGGAGTGGAGTCGACTGAACTTTCATGATCATGTGTCTTGATAGAGGTTAAAGCTGGAATGTGGGACTTCTATATATAAATGAACGGCTGTTCATTCAGGCCCTTGCCAAACGAGTTTCAAAGATGATTAAGCCTGATCACAGCTAGGGAAAGCTCTGTGTTTCACATTATACCAGAGTTGTGGTGTATTTTGTGTCTTTCCTGCACTGCTCTGCCGAATGTACCTACTGCTTTTTGACAGCCTGGTATTTGTAAAATACAAGTACAGTGCCTTCAAAATGTGCCTGTCCTGAAGAAAACTTGAAGAGAGCGCTCCTGGGGGCTAGGGAGATGTGGAAAGCTCACCTACAGGCACATGTCATAACCACGTTGACAGTGTTTGTGTAGTTACTCTCACTGCCAGAGGGGGGAGACAAAACTTCCACACTGCAGGGTTAAAGCCATTCTGCAAAGAAATATCTCAACACTTGCAGTTTCTTGATATAAAGTTGATACAGACTGACTGTGCAGGCTTGTTTCTGACTCACGTTATCCAAAAAGTCCAGAAGTGAAAATGTGTTGATAATTATAGATATAATTAAAATAATGTGCAATGAAATGTGAAAGTGTTCTAAGCATAGTGAACTAATCATGTGGTCTTGTCACTTCAAGTTGGGTGCAGAACTTTGGCGATGAGGGGCTGGCCTTGCTGCTGAATCTGCTTCGAAGACTCCAGGAAGACAAAGACGAGTACCCGTAAGACGCTCACACCACAGAATAGAAAACTGTATTCTTTGATAATGTATTTTTAATGTCTTTCTGAATCTGTCTTCTTTCTCATCCACCAACTAGAATGATGGGAGTGAAATGTCAACACGAGATCATCCGCTGTTTAAAAGCCTTTATGAACAATAAGGTAAAAATAAATGGAATGCTTCTTTACTCACATCCAAATATATCATCTTTTCTATGTAAATTTGTTGAGAGAAGTTGAATCAGAAGTAGTGATAAAATATTTTGTATCCCCCTTTTGTGTCCTTAATGTAGTACAGCAATTCTTCCTCTAGAGGGCAGTGTGCAGTCAATGTGACCACCTTTTGTCAGCTCATTACAGTGAATGCTGTCAGTGATAACCTCTGAGAGTGCTTTGAGTTTTCAGTGCGTTGATGGGTCTGACCCAAGCTAATTAGTACAAATGTCTATCACATTTAATAATTACACACACAATAATTGATTGTTAATGATTTAGATCCCGCAAGAGGCAAATCTGATGTAAACACTATAATTTGAACCATGGAAGTCTGGTCTTTGTTTTGCTTCAGAAAATAAATCTTTCTGCTTTCTCACTCCTCTGTCCTTTCTCGCCTCCATAGTACGGTCTTAAATCCATGCTGGAGTCAGCTGAGGGAATTCCTCTGCTGGTCAAAGCCATCAACCCTCGGGTGCCTCATATGATGGTGGATGCTGTCAAGCTGCTTTCTGCCATCTCAATATTGGAACACCCTGAGAACCTGTAAGCATTAGTGAAGTGCTCTTTTGTGTTTTCAGCTCTGTCCATCTACAGCCCAGCATTGACATCAATAATGGATATTATCACATACCTGTATGTCAGGTTACAGTAAAAGCTGTTGAGTAAAGAAACAGAATGCACTTTTTTAATCTGCCTACATATTTATATGGCAGATTTTGTGTTTATGTATTGTTATTTAATGTGTTGTTTGATTCCATGATTGTCTTTGTTTCTGCAGCCATGAGCGTGTTTTGGAGGCCATAACAGAGGAGGCAGAGATACGGGACATTGAGAGGTTCCAGCCACTCCTTGCTGGCATGAAAAATCACAACATTGCTCTGAAGGTGCACTTGCTCACTCATACTGTAACAGTTATAAATCCCCATGTGTGCTTTATTGACAAAATGACATCAATTGAGACTTATTTATCTTCATCCGGTTCGTGTGAGCTGTGCAGCTGACATTCTGATGTGTTTTTGCAGGGTGGCTGCATGCAGCTAATCAACGCCTTGATAAGCCGGGGGGAAGAGTTGGACTTCAGGATCCACATTCGCTCAGAACTACTAAGACTGGGACTCAGAGACCTGCTGACGGTACAGAAAACACTCTCTTTTGAAGTTCTCTCAAAGTGACTCTCTAACAAAACACACATTTGCAAATCTTTACTCTCCATGTCTTTCTCAGTCTTGATGCCTCTGTCTTGCTGACTGGCTGACAGACACTCAGATGCCTTGAAAATCTTCCCTCAGCCACCCAAACTCGATGTTTGTCACACTCTTCCTGTCATTCTCTCACTTGTCTTTTCATCCCTCCTCCTACATCCCATCGCTCTCCCTGCAGGAGGTCCGGATGATAGAAAACGAAGAGCTGAGGGTGCAACTCACGGTGTTTGATGAGCAAGCTGAAGATGACTCTGAGGACCTCAAAGCGCGTCTTGATGACATCCGCATTGAGATGGAATATCCTTCCACTGGGAAAAATCTTCCCTTTGTAGAAATTGTTAGGGTCTGTTTTTTGACCTTGAAAATCTATATACCTGGTTACAACATAACTTTGCACACTTGTGCTTTCACACAACATTACTTTGCTAGTTTGATGAACGAAAGGAATAACCTCCATAATGGGGAAGTCCTGATCTGATCTCAAAGACTTCACATTCGGTCTGATCAAAGCATTTTTCTTCTCGGTGGTATCAGCTATTGAGCTATATTTAGCTTGATATGGTTTTTGATTGTTTCTGTTTTTACTTGCAAAGCTTTCATACAAAGCGAGTCCTGTCAACTCTCTGCTGTCTGTCTCTCCTCCACTCTGAGTTTGTGTGTGTAGTAACAGGGCCTGAGCCCCGCCCGTGACAAACGCCAAACATGGCAGCACAATGCAGGATGAGACTGTATGTGTATATGTGTTTTCACCTCATTCATTTGCGCTCCTATTTTGACTGAGCATGAAAGTCTCTTGTGTTTTGCTGTCATTTGTGGTGCACGATGTTTCACCAGCGGCAAAGCCCAGCCCCTGCTCAAAGAGAGATAGACAGCCCCGCGAGCAAAAAGCCAATAACAGTAATTTATTCGTGTAATCCGCGTAAATGATGTACAGTTGATGAAAATAAACACTCGACAGAACACAGTTAATTTAGGTAACTCAGGAAAAACTGCACCAAAATAACAACCACTGCAAGTCACAACACCAGAAAGATACAGAGATACAGAGGGTTTCTTATTTTAGTTGTTATTTTACGAAAAATACTTAAAAACATAAAGACACATTGGATGCAAGTATTTTTTCTGTAATGCAATGCAGAACTATTCAATTATCAAGCATGTGCAATGGATTGATTTTAATAACATTAATGTGCTTGAAATGTGCACCGTGCAGCTATATCATCTAGGAAAATAGAAGCATCATCAAAAACTTTATTAAAAGTTTATTTAATGAAAGAATATATATATGATTCACACAGATAGGATATATTCCCTTCTCTAAAAAAATAAGGTTTCTTCCCAGTTATCAGCCAGACTACTTTCTTTTTACCTAGAAAGATGCAAATATAGGCTCATGGGACATTCTAGGCCTGCGTGGAGATTTTTCATTCAAAATCTCACAGACATTTGAAAAAAACGTCCGCCCACTGGTGGATTATTTTAGTCTACCACGTAACTCTGAATCTGTTTTTGTTTTATTCACAAAACAACTAAACTAATTTTTAGTTGAGTGTAAATTTCTTTTGTTGTCAATGGTCTTTATTTTGATATCATTGTGAACATATGCATATCTGACCACTTTGTGGTAAGATAACTGGACCTGGAATGTTTCCCCAAATAGTATGGTCTCTCCCTTTAAAACCTATAATGATTTTGTCCAGATTTGACAAAGATAAATACTTACAGGGAAGGGTGCAAAGACTATTTTATCTTTCATTCAGTCTTACTACAAAAATGTACTTTTAAAATGGGAGCAAATAGGAATTTCACCAGCCTCTGTAATTCTCCTTGCTGCTTATAACATGCAGTTATAAGTTTCCACACCAGGTGTCTCCCAGTACAATGTAAACACAGCATTTATTCTGTGTTGCAGTGAGAAAGTCAGACTAAGGTGAAATACATTTTGAAAGCATAAACATAGTTATTTTATAGAAAGTCTGGTCTCTGGTTCAGTTCAGTTATATTTCACTGTAATTCTAAAATGCACAAATGACATGTTCAGTTCAGCTGCTCCAAGCTTTGTATTAGTTATATATGCAGCACAAGTTGCTGTCGGACTCCTCAGCGTTCTCACTGTTGATGATGTTGTGTATGGAGTTTTTAATATGTGTGACACACTCATTATTAATCTTGTTAATTAAGCCTTAACTGCTTTTGCTTCACTGATGTGAGGGAAGTATTTGAAATCCTAGTCAACACTGTGAAGGACTCCAAAGGCGAATCCCACTTCCTGTCCCTGATGCAGCACCTGCTGCTGATCCGCAATGACTATTTGGCCAGGTAACACCTGAACATACACACACTCATACATGTTGATACACATTCTCATATTAGAGCTGATGTTGTTTCATGATGAAGGACAAGATAATGTACTTATTACTGCTACTGCTGTGATATATACAATTATGAGGCATCCTTAACTGCAGCATCATACAGCCATGCTAAATGTATACAGGGAAGTACTTATGTAACTTTCGCTGGCAAGATATTTGGCAGTACAAATAACAAAAGGAAAACTTAAGTAGTGGAAGTTTCTTCTTTTTCTCCAATTCCGTCTCCTCATCCTCCTCCTCTCAGCCCCGTCCTCCATTTGCTGTTTGTTTTCTAGAGCACCGTTCAAAGGCTGAGAAATTAATACATGCAAAGAAGTCCAATTCCATTTTAATAGAAATGAACGCCATCACCTCTTATCACCAGAAATATGCTAATGTCTCTCCCTGTGTCTTCCAAAGCCCTTGGGGGTTTAGCTAGGGAAACAGAGGAGAAAGGGAGAGTGAATAATTGAATGGCAAGACGGGGGTAGAATAATGTTAAGGACAAGTCAAGGGTTGTACGGCATGTATACACATTTACGCATGCATGTCCCCCTTCACACACAGCAACACAAAAGACACAAAGGCTTTGCTTTTTGTAATATGACAGCAAACGCATAACAGCATGCACTTGTCTGAGTCGAGTTAGTTGTGTTGTTCGTCAGTGTTGCCTTGATGTTATCAGACAGGCAGGAAATTGTGGTTTATTTTTAACACAGTTTGGGGAATAAATTGTTAGGATGGAAAAGGTAGGTGGGCGCAAACAAATGGTCTCAGCTGAGGTCTTTTTTTTACCTCCCCTGTCTTCCTTCCCCCAGTCTTTCCTATACGTGCTTTCTCCATCCAGGTGATCCAGTGGAACACAGTAGAGGTGGTCTGTAATGGACTCCACCGAGAGACAGGAAGTGAGGGTGGGAGGGAGAGCTGTAGAGTGGCAGAAAATACAGCTTTATAATTACAGAGACGAAGAGAGAAGGGAGGTGGAGGGCGAGACAATAATGAAGTAGAAATTGAGAGTTGAGGTAAATTGCTAGGTAGATGTTGAGAGAATGAGGGAGGGACATACAGGGAATAGAAGGGTTAGCATTTGTGTGGGAATGAATGAAAGAGTACCTGCTGCTTTAGTCTTTTTTTTCTTCGTCTTACTGTGTTTCAATCTCAAGTGGAGATTGAGGCCTGATCATTTATTATAACACACAAATGCACCTCAGTGAATGCTTATATCTCTAGTCATGCCCATATAGTGCATGTACACAAACTATAATTAGATGTAGATTTAGTTTATAAATGCAAGAACTCATATATTCATTTGATTATTTAGTGAAATGTATATATAGCCTTAGGCCAACCCGACCACCTCATTTTATAATTCACCTAATGTCGAAATTTTATGTGTTCAGGCTCGTGAAGAATGTCATATTTATGATGTAGTCTAATACAAAACTATTTCACTCCGACTCAGTTTTCCAGAACAACACTAGATGTCTCTCTCGCTCCACGGATAAATCGAAGCTTTAGTGAAAAAAGAGAAAAGGAAAAACCTTGAAGTATATTGAAGGAGTGGAATAAGTGTTGGACAAAGGCAGAGTGACTAAGAGAGACGGGAGGGAGGGAGACAGAATAAATAAAGTATTGAGTTTGTGACTCTGGCAGCATCTAATGGGGTCAGGGAATAAGACACCTCCAAAATTGAGTGTCTGTGTGAAGCTGGCTTGATCAGACACGGGGCGCTGGACATACACTAACACACTCAGTTGCACACAATCAATCTTTGTGACAAGAAACTCAAACTGTCATGCTCACACAGACAGCCAATCTCAGTTGCAGACAAAGACAAAGTGACATAGCATGTGTGTTCACACATTTGTCTGAACAAATGAACCGACTTGCTCTTTGTCAGTTCCATCCTCTGCTCACATCATGTGCCAGATTTCTTATTGATGCAGACTACACCAGTATTGTACAATACATACATTTGCTTTCGTTGTCACTGTGGAGACAACAGTGTGTGGCAGAGAATGACACATTCTCTCTTTTCCGCAGCACCACACTTCTCTCTCCATTGTGACCCTCCTTCCATCCTTCACATGTTATCATCCCCCAGCTTTCCTCCACTTCTTTCTCTTCTAATCCATCTCTCCGTAAATCTGTCACTCCCTCATTCTTGCAGGCCTCAGTACTACAAGTTGATAGACGAGTGTATCGCTCAGATCGTGCTTCACAGGAATGGAGCGGACCCTGACTTCAAGTGCCGTAACCTCAGCGTCAACATTGAAGGCTTGATAGGTGAGTTGTTAGACCAGAACACACATGATGAACAAGTCATTCCCTTTCTCTCTCCGAGTGTTCATGGGGACTTTTTGCCAATAATTCCTCAAAATGTAGTGCTATATTAATGCATTTTCATTAGCGTAAAGACAGAATTAACACGCAATTCACATATAGAAAAATTAAAAGCAGTGCTTTTTGGGTCCAAACTTTTCAAGTTTCCCTTTTGGCCCACCCCTAATCACTGCCGTGATTGTTGTGCTGTCAGTGTATTCCACCTGCCCTATGGGCTTTAACCTTGCTCATAATACAATAATACAATGGATAATAAAATTTGTAACCATGGTTGAAAAATGTGTAGTGGCCCAAATACACCACAGGGTGGAGCCAGAGAGGGAGTGTGAATGAGTGTGGGCTGAACTGTGCTACAGGTTTGAAAGTCCGAGGTTGATGGTAGAAAATGACCTTTATCAAGAGGATTAAAGCTTCTCCTCAAACTAAGCAGTCCAAGAGTGTGATTTCATAACATAGATGAGATTTCTTTGTCCTCCTCCAATGTCTGATCCTTGACATCAGTGATAGATTGTTGAGTTGGTAACTCTCAGGCACTGATGGTGGATGTGTTATTAAAATAAAAGTCAGCAGTGCCCAGGTACATGTCTCTGCAAGCATCCCTTATGTTTAAAGGATAGTTTCCAAATTGTTCACATTTGTTTTAAAGGGGCAGTTCAACCCGAATAAAAAAAGCATTTTTCTTTTTTACTTACTACTACTCTTAGATAATCCACAGACCTCTAGCACAGTAAGCACAGTGCCATCTAGTTCCATTATATACACGAGAAGGCCGACATCTCTACGGCAGATAACTCCAACACTTGGCAACTCACTGCATAACAATCTAGATTCTGTTGAATAGCACTTCAAGTGAGAGAAATACATGGATTTTTGATTTGGGGGTAAAACGTCCCTTTTTTCAGCGATAGTTGAGTGCCGATATGAACACTGAAACTGATCTTGCTTGAAGGTCTCATTTCTCTTTTTTTATACCGTCCATTAAAAGATCCTTTCTTGATCCATATCCAATGCGAGTGATGAGGAACTAAATCTACAGTCCTTCTTCTGAGCAAATTTACATCCCAAACATTATCTGTAGCTAATAAGAGGCTTTAACAGTTTCAGTTAATCAAATCAAGTTGAGTACCTTCCAACATCGCTCTTTTTAGGCACAAACGTCCCTCTTTATGCCCCGACTGCAGCTCAACAAGAAAACGATGTCAGGGGGAAAAGGAAAAGGGAATTCTAAAGAGACTTTAACTTTGGAGGATACTCGCTTGATTTGATTAACTGAGAATGCTAATGCCTCATATTGGCTTCAGATAAACTTTGGAATAAATTTTAGCACAGAATGAGGACAGTAAATCTTTTGCATTGGAGTCGCAAAAGGAAAACATCTTTTGATGATTAGTATGAAAATGAGGAATGATTAGAGGAATGTAAAACTGTTTTGACTTACATATTGGCACTTGACTATAGGGCTTGGCAATATGACGAAATCTTCTATCTCAGTTTAGGTCATTTAATATCTCTAATGATTTACATATATATTGTGATATAACATGTTTTCATACAACATGTTAGCAAAAAAAAGTCTCAATGGTTTGCGGCATTGTCCAAATGATGTAAATATTTCTTCAACATCATGATGGAAACACTTTTGAAAAGTGAATACAGTAGATCATTAATTTTATATCATCATTGATATTTATTGTCACATTGTCCAGCCTTATATGGAACTATTGTGACTCTATTGTTTAACTACCCACAACCAAAACACGAGTAAAACGGTAAAACCAGATCTTTCTTGGGGGATCAAGAAAGTGTCATGACGGCCACTGATCCGTGTCATTACCTGTCAAACTCAATTTCATATGTGTGAAATTCAGAATTTCGGTAAAATCTGTAAGTGCATGTGGAAATGTGGACCAGCATGACAGCACTAAATGTTGACTAGAAAACACCTGCTGACTTTAGTAAACTAAACCAGAGCATAATGGAGGTGCAGGCCATGTCTCAAGAGTTCAATACTCCTTTATGGCAGGTCTCCGTCGCTCACCGCAGGAGGCTCTAATTGCACTGCTTCTAAATGCGTCCTGACACACACACAGGCTGGCTGGCCTCCTTTAAGGCTGCCAGAGTTATTATCGGTGGAAAGCAGCCCAATTCTGCCCTGCATGCATTATTTAGTGTTTTTCTTTGAACTCTGAAAATCAGCACAGTTTTTTCCCCTACATTCTGGCTCCCTTAGTGCTCTCTATTCGAAGTTTGTCCCATTTAGCCTAGCCACCATGACAGCCCCCCCCTCTTCCATTACACATCCAATAACCATGTAAACTCATACACAAATGCACACTCGGAAATTGTATGTGGGTTGGCATATTATTGTGAGGTTCTTTCATCCGCAAAAATCGTCTTTCACAAAACAGATTTCTCATTTTGCTCTGCTTGCTAGCTTATCTAGATATAAGGAATATTGCATAGTTTCAACTCCCTTTTCCATTAGCCATATTTTCATTGCAACGGAAGACTCAAACTTTATCTCTTCACAATCTGTATAATTTGCTTTCCATACGTTTATGCAGTTCCTTCATTTTCTGTTTTAGCTTTTCGCAGCTCTTCTATCTCTGCTTTCTATCTTTTTGATCCTCCTCCTGGGCATCATGATTAGCTGTCTTTGATCCAGTGACTTTGTGGCATTCATCTTCATGCTAATTAGTTCTTTTACTGCACGTGCTCGGTAAGCCCTTGGGCACTGAACCACCTGTAGTCGCAGCAATTATTCTTTAAAAGTACCCTGTTGGTCAGTCTGTGTCCTTCTCACCTTGTCCTCTGCCAAGCAGAACCTCAGATAATGGATTACTTCCACACTGTTATGCGCTCCTTCTTTTTTTGAATATAAGAATTTGATATAAACTGGTATGAGATGTATTTTGCAAATTGGTGTGCTTCCCACAGACACACACACACACACAGTCAGACAAAGGTGTATTTTTTTGGAGGCCTTAAAGGTAATGATGTGTAGAAGCAGCAAGCAACAGATGGCATCCTGCTGTAATGAGATGCCGCCACGATCTTCTCACGGATCTTGACTTTGAGTAGTGTGATAAGGGAAAAAAATAGGGGGGCAGATAGGATGCCTGCTCTGTGTGTATGCATCTGTTTGTGAATGTATGTGGGTGCACAGCATGTGCCAGACTGAAGGGTGTGATGTTTCACACCCAGACGTGTGCAGGTGTGTTGTCTGAAACCCTTATCTCACCCACCTTTCCTTTCTGCTTCCTCTTTTATTACTTCTGTCCTCTCTGTTTGTCCACAGACAACATGGTGGACCAGACCAAGGTTGAAACCAGCGAGGCTAAAGCAACAGAGCTGGAGAAGAAGGTGACATACGCATGAATTAATTCATGTTGAAAATCAGAAATGCACGCGCACACACACACATAACAGCATGCCGTACACACAGAGGTATTTACATGTCATCCCAGAAGCACACAAGCTATTACAACCATGTAGACACAAAAGAAAATCTCACATTTCAAAAGCTAACATTTTCCCTTCACGCACACAGACACACTGGGATCGTAATGAAATTCTGTGCGATCAGTGTGACATTGGATGACAAATGAGAAAAAGGGAGGGACACAGGGTGACGAAGAGAATGAGCATACGCCTGTCTGACAGACAAATACTCTTACCCACCAGCAAAAAACACATGCAACACACACACGCTCACACAAGGGGGTAAATGCCTTGATTGCGGCGTGCTGCTGCCCTGATATTTCTGTCCGTGTGACAGGATAATTGCAAAGAGGGAGCTGAAACTAGCCTTCATTCAGGCACGTATAAAGACACACACTTACATGGGATCATATCCATTGAACACACACGCACATCCACATAAGCACACATTACATGAACACGCTTGGATTCATTTTCGTTGACCACACACACACACACACCATAGTGCTAGTTGTCTATGATGGGGTAATTGCAGGCAGTCTCTTTGGCAGGAATTAGGGATGAGGCTGTCAGGACACTGACAGCTAGAGTAACGGATCTGCTGTCGGCAAATTAAACAGCCATGTGTGTCTGTGTGTTCGTGTAGTCATCTGTTTCAATACTCTTATCCTGTTTGTCAAGTGTCCTAGAAGAAAAATCCTTGAAAATTTATGAAAGTGAGAAAATTTAAATTGGGGGTAAAATGTTTCTCGCTTTTTATTTTTTTTGGATTTTTTATGGATGTGAAGGTTTTAAAATGGAAGTGAGAAGTGAGCTCATACAAGTGCACTGAAGCATCCTAACTCAATAATTGACACTAATTTCCAGTGTAAATTATACAATGAAACTGAAAGCACTAGACTGCAGGAAATGGCTTCTACAGGTCTTTGAGATACGGAAACTGCTGCAGCTTCAAGAGGGAGACTAAAAGCTTGTGCATGCAGAAACACTTTCTCCCATATTTCTTTGGAGAACCCAGGTGTTTGGCTAACTACAGGGTTTCTATTTATTTGGTATATTTCCATTTTTTGTGATAATCCTTTCAATGAAATTGTTTATAAAGTGATTTGGCCTTTGAAGATTTCTTTCTCAACCCTAATCCTGTAGTAGTGCCCCCTCTGAATGGCAGCAACACACTTTCCATTCTTTATTAATTTTACACAGCCTTTATTTGATAACAGAAATACCTGAGATTATTTTAGATGTTCCAATGATAATTCAGGACATTAAAGTTACCATCTCTGTGTCATTCTCTCTGGCGACGATTTAGATGGGCTTTGAGATCCAGGAAATGTTTTGTTAAGGTATCTTGAATGGTATCTTAAATTTTAATTTATAAAGCTATATAGACCCTGTACTGTAAATATGGTACGTTTTATTACAAACATTTCGGGAAAACCATTTTCACAACAGTGACACATTTCTTGTTAGCCTAGTACCAATGAGGCTGTTTGTTAGTGTGGTTATTGAGTAAAGTCTGAGAAAACCTTGTTTACTGCCCTAAAGATAATGATTCTTGATGCTGACCACAACACAAAAAGTCTTTCTAGCACTTTCAGGATCCTGCAACTAAGTCTGTCCTTCTCTATGACCCTTGACGCGTTTTTTAGCTGGATGCCGAGTTGACAGCACGCCACGAGTTACAGGTGGAGCTGAAGAAACTGGAGGGAGACTATGAGCAGAAGCTGCAGGACTTAAGCCAAGAGAAGGAACAGCTGTCCACTTCTAAGCTGGAGCGAGAAAAGGAGAACCAGGGACTACAACAGCAGCTAAGCTCTCTGCAACAGCAGGTACACACACACACACACACACACACACACACTGATCGACCTGTCTGTGTGTGGCTCAAAGCCTTTTTAAATTAAGTAACTCAAAATCTAAGTAAAAGTGAAAGGTTTTTTATCTGTGAATGAATCTTGAAGGAAATGGCTGAATTCATTCAAAATACATTACCAAATGCATTACAATACAAAATACATTCAATGCATCAAAATAAAAACAAGTTTAACCCAATGTGGCACCTTCAGAAGACCTTGTAACAAGTTGACCTGCTCAGTCAGACAGCAGTACTTCCATCAATGCCGGATGCCATTGTCAATATATAAAGAACGGAACATTAGGACAGAATCAATAAAGAGTGAATCAGATAATAGAATCAGTTTGGTTTAATTTCCCAGAAACAC
Organism: Serranus cabrilla; assembly: GCA_903364295.1. Lineage (NCBI taxonomy): Eukaryota > Metazoa > Chordata > Actinopteri > Perciformes > Serranidae > Serranus > Serranus cabrilla. Next base: position 80,603 of record CAFUXE010003136.1, on the reverse strand, counting down.
ATACACAGAAACTTTTTGTCAAACTGCAAGAAGTAAAATATTTCGAGGCTTAGAGAAATACAATATTGCAGAAGTCTAAGCAACAAAAAGTTGTCCAACATCTATGCACACCCACACAAACACAAAAGCCCCCCTGGCCTTAAATGATTTAGCCAACTGCTAGCATGCCATGAAAAGAGGAGGAAAAAAAACTAAAAGGATATCGTGAGAAGAAGCCAAATCCTTTAGAGATTAAGAAACTCAATAAAAACGTGGAAAGTGGGGGAATTGGAGTATAAAGACTGACTAAAGGGAGAAGAAAGAAGAAGAAAGGGAAAGGATGGAGATGGGACAAACAGAATTTTTTAAGGCCAAGATAGACACACTGGGTGTTGTGTGTGCGTGTGTGTGCACACTCATACAGTGGGGAGGCAAAGATGAGGATTGTTTAGCTGTCAGTGTCCTGCTGCCACACCAGCTGGACTCTGCCTCACTGTGACATCCAAACTCACAAACACACCAAGTGACCCAGAACAGTCTGCCTCTGTGCATGTGTGCTCATGACCACATGAAGATGTTCCTCTCTGTGTGTTTGTCGGCATGTGTGTGTGTGTGTGTCTGTCACTAAGAGAACTACACAGCTTCCAAAATGAGCTTCATCCAAAGTGGCCGATGCCAGCAGAGTCATCGTCTCACCACGCAAAAGCCTAAACACGCATATGCACACACAGTTGTCCAACGCATCAACAGCATCACCAGCCAGGCATCAGACAAGCTTCTCATACTAAGATGGCTCACTTTGTCTGTGTTTGAGGCACTGCCCATCGAAGATTTCTTCACATGTAGAGATCTCTCCCTGTCCCTCCGTGTGATGCTGTGCCCAACTCTTCATCTGCTGCCTCACTAAGAAAGCTTGCCTCGGAGGCCCTTGATGTCTGTTACTGTCTTCTATTCAAAGTCCGAGGAAACGACACAAACAATTTGATACAAGCGCACTTTAAAAATGCACACTGTTTACACTTTATACCCATAAAGACACATACAGTATATAATCTTCTCTATACTTGTATGCTTCACATACGTTCCAATTCAAAGCTCACTCCGCTCTTGTAGGCCAGTATTAGCTGGCGGACTTTAATGACTTGGACAGTTTTCTTAAGCCTTTCTGATGTAAATACAGAGATGAGTATTTTAGTGTTGACAAAAAAAATTGATTTCACACTCACTTCTAATTTAGAAGTTTGTCCTCTCTATGAAAAACTTTTCTTCTGAATTTGTCTGTGGACTTAATTCCCCCCTTATGTTTTTCTCTCGGCGCCTTGTCTCTCATTTTTTCCGCATCTCCCCAAAACTCAATCGTGCCCAGGCTTTAATCCAATTTTATGTCGCTCTTTCCCCTCTTTTGTTCTGCCTTTTTTTTCTCTCTCAAATCTAATCACTCTGTTGGCATGGCTATTCATTGGAAACGGTGGAAATTGCCAAAGCTATACAAATTAATGTCAGTTCTAGGAATTAACAACAAACAATATGCAGTCAAGTAGAGGAGTCATAATTTTAATGCTAAATCGATCAGAGTGACTTTTCAATTTCAGTTACGGAAATCGAAAGCAGGATAGGCAAAATCAGAAGTTCTGCCATATGGCCTTTGTGTGGCAGTTATATTAAACTTGATACCATGTAGCCCATCACAGCATAAAACCAGTGATCTGTTTATCTTTATGAAGAATGACTCAACACTGTCACAATGATATGGCCTTCAGTGCTGAAAAATACAATACGTTACACAACACATACACTAACTTTGACCTTCCATCGTCAGATTTTTGTCTTTTTATATTAATCTACAATGTAGAAAATGTAATAAAAGTATAGAAAAACCATTGAATGAGAAGGTGTGTCTAAACTGTTGACTGGAACTGTAGGTATATATGACATAGTGCATCCTTACTTCCCTGCAGATTGAAAAGCTGTCTAAAGATCTGGAAGAGGCCAAGACAAAAGTTGTCACAGTTACTGTTCCTGTGCCAACACCTGGTGTGCCCCCTCCACCTCCTGCCCCTCCTCTCCCTGGTCAGAATGCAGGTATGCCCCCTCCACCTCCACCTCCGCCCCCACCACTACCAGGCCATGCTGGCATGTCTGTTCCCCTTCCCCCTCCTTTACCGG
>CAFUXE010003136.1:22489-36760 GCA_903364295.1 Serranus cabrilla | reverse complement strand
CATCCTCAGTCGCTCATCCTCGTATACACACAGTTAACACTGAAATCCTGCCTTGCAGACACACATTTATGCACAGGCACTTTTTCCCCCTTCTCTCAGACTGTGACCTAGTTTCAGTACATTCCTCCTCTCGCTGGCTCCAGTCATGTTCTCCTGGGACTCTACAGTCAAAATCTTCTACAGCCTCAGTGCAGTCTATGTATTTGTGTTTGTATGTGTGTTACAAAATTACTGTGTCTTGTAAATGTTTGTTTTGCTTTGCCTTTGTGTTGGGGAGCTTTTGGTCGGAGTGTTTCTGCTCTGTGTGTGTAAGAATCAGTGTATTTGTGTCTGTTTTCTAAACCTTCTTTACAAAAAGTCTTTCTGGCCTTTTCTGCTTGGGCTCCATGTTCCAGCTGGCTTCTCCTCTCCTCTCTTTCTTGCTTTTGTTCCATCACTCACTCTTCTTTTTTTTCCTTTCCCTCCCCCTGTCGTTCATCTAAAGGGCACTTAAAGACACAGCAAGCACAGAGGCTCCACTTGGAATATTTTGCCTCTGTGTTTAAAGTATGGAGCAGACATTTTGTGGTGGAAAGTAGGGTAGTCAAATTTCATGCCTCTGGAGGCATGCGTGTAGGAACATAATAGTGCTTCAAACGTGTGTGTGTGTGCGCATGTTAGTGGGCTAGAGATCATTTACATACAGGTGGCATATTTGACTACCCCTGTAGCCCAGAGTCATTCTACACCCCCTATTTAAAACCAACCACACACAAATCAGCCACACACACACCTGGTCTTTGTTCTGTATTTGTTTATAACCATCATCAAGGTTGTTTTCAGCTGCTGCACTTTCGCACGTTCACCTTTTTTCTTTCCATTCCCCAGCCATCAACTCACATGCCCTCGCTATCTCTGAATGTTCCTCTTTTTCACTTTCTGTGTTTTTCCAAAGATAATGTCCCAGTTGTTGGTTAAAGCATGGAAGGTCAGTGTGTGTTTGCCCTTTGTGGCCTTGTCATTCCTGTGTGAGTCAGACACTCTGACGCTCACTCGGTGGAGCCTCAGTGTGCACATGTGCTCAGCATGTGATGGTAGTTATTGTGAACAACTGATCCTTCCGAGATTCTTTGTAGATTGTTACTATTTCAGTCTTTTCATCATCAAATCATTTAAATGCCATTACTTGGCTTTATTTGGCTCTCATGAAACATCAAAGTTCCTGAATTCAGACTGCCACGCCAGAAGGCCACATTAATCATCTGTACTTTAGCATCCTTGCTCTAATTTGATCGAATAAGTGCTGTCTTCCACTGTAATGAAACATCCATCCCTGTCATAAACTCCTTGGAAAAATGCCAGAGTACTAAGAGGCTGACCTTTTCTCATTTCTACAGCTAGGTGTCAGTAGTGCCTGTAAAATATTGTGGGAGGCTTTGTGCTTTTATGCATGTGGCAAAGGGTGTGCGCATGTGCGGTGAACACACCCACACTGATGCTGCAGGTATGGGAACAGCCACTAGAAGTGCTCATGCTCCACACAGAGAGCGAGTGAGGGAGCAGTGTGGGGGAGGGGAAGGGAAGGGAAGGAGGAGAGTAGGGCAGCAGATGCTCTCATGAGGATTAGACTGGGTTGTTGTCTCTTAGAAAAGGAGGTAAGAGGAGAAAAGCACATGGTGAGAGAAGGGATGAGATGGGATAAGCCTCGGTAGCCTGCCTCACTTCAGGTCACTGTGAAAGAGCGGCATGATCATGGCACATTAGGAATACAGGAGATTCTGTCCCCAATCAACTGAAACGCCGTCTTCTCACACTCTTTCCCCTTTTGTCTGTTTTTCTTTCTGGGTTTGTTGTTACTTCTGTCTTCTCTGTAAATGTTTCTGTTCATGTCCTCATGTGTTATTGTGTGAACGTCCATTAGGGGTGCTACTGCTCCACACAAGATGCTGTCTTCCTTCTTTCTGTGTGTATGTGTGTGTGTGCGTGTGTGTTAGAATCTGTCAATTTGTGCATCCATCCAATGTAGATCAGATCCAAAGAGACATCTTTAAGAGCTCCTGATCTAATGCTGTTACACTAATTAATCCGTCTTAATGTTCTTACTTGGTTCAGATAATACCATGCTGTTTGTATCAGTCACTATAGTTGTGTGTGTGGAGTGTGAGGGCATGCTTGTGCTGCTGCTAATCAATGCCATTGTTGTACTGAGTCTGACTTTGCCACACAGTTTTTGAGGCCATTTCGATATTGATTTTGTATTGATTCTCAATAATAACATCATTATCCACACGTCAGTTCCACAGAAAAATCATGTGAGTTAATAAAAGCACATGACTGTCAACAAGTGATTGAACAACAAGTGTTTTTACCCCCTGTATTACTAATCATGAACAAACCAAACACTGTATGGATGTCCTTTGATATAGCAGGCATATTTATGGCTTTGTGAGACAGTGTTGCCAAAGGCCACACTCACACAGAAACACTACAGAGCTGGATGTATAACACAACACAGTGCTCTGGCCCCAGGACATTCTACTTTTAGATGGGAGTTCACTCTGTCATCAGTGAGCCAGTTTTATACACAGCCAGGTCATTGTTTGGTCCCTCTATTGCCTCCAGTGCTGGTTCACAAATAGGTTTGTGTGTCTCTGTGCTTCTACTAGTAGTTTAAGCCAACCATGTGATTAGTGTCAGTGGAAATGTGCCAGATGTGTTTCCCCGGGAGGAGAACAACATGGCCTACATCATTCCCGACTATCTGTGCAGTTCCAGGACGTGAACATTGAGGGGTGTATGTGAGCTGTGGAAGGCCTGTGGAGTGTGTGAGGGAGACTTTCTCTGACGTGACAGGCGAGACCACAGGCCATCTGCTTCATGGCTTACTGCAGGATTAGACATTCTGTGTGTGTGTGTGTGAGCAGAGTTATGTGTGTGTGTGTGTTTGTCTTTGGGGGTTGGGGAGGTGACGACATAAACCTTTAACCCCCAACCTCACTGCCCCCTGTTCCGGACCTCTCTGTCTCTATTCAGGTTCAAATAGAAATAATTAAAACCATCTGTCTGAGAGCTGAGGGGTGCCACTGAATCCTGCCCACAAAACAATCTCACAGCACTCACACACTTGTACACACTGTACACACAACATTGCCATGGAGCTCCCATCCCTGATTGCCCCCCACCCCTTCTTCCCTGACCCCTAATTTAAGACCACCAGACAAACACTGAGGATGTAAACAAACATAAACAACAAGACCACCCGTACAAACTGTACCTGTACACATATACAGATAATGTTTCTCTCCAGTCAGCACCTTTTTAACTGTAAGCTGCAATTACTCCTTATTCTGTAGCCTTTTAATGTTTAGAAGGAGTTTTGCTCTCAGACTGTGTTTGTGTGTTAAAGAGGCTACCTCCCTGAAAGTACAGCATGCAGCCCCCAGCAGAGACAGTAGCTGAACTAGGTCACTGCCTATCTGGGTTAATGTAGCTAATTTGCCAATGTGGCCACGTGGCTGGTAAATAACCTCACTGCCCACGTGTGTGTAGGCGTGTCTGGGAGAAGCAGCGATAGGTAGAAGGTTTAGAAAAACCACCAATCACTCCCCTGTTGTTGGGAAAGAGAATGAGTGTGTATGTCATTGTATTGATTTAATAACATAACATCTTTGTCATAATGGAGCGGTGTGCGTGTGATATAAATAAAAGCTGAAATGTGACTCCACATGTTGATTTGATTGCTGATGTTTTGATGCTGTGTTTACAGAGGGCGATGAAACTGGTATCATGGATGGCCTGTTGGAGGCGCTGCAGTCTGGCGCTGCTTTCAGGAGAAAGAGAGGACCACGGCAAGCAGGTACTCATACACACGCAGAGCCATAAATCTTCACCAAACATACAGATGTTTCAAAGTGTCATGTCTAACTGATTTACAGGTTTCTGGTTCCGTTCACACACATTTGTGGTATGCATACTATACGGAAACACATGGGGCTTATGAGCCTCATTTGTTCCATACTTCTTCCTCTCTGTCTCTATGTTTCTGTCAACACAACAACAGATTTGTTTGTGTTCCTTATGTCTCTGTTCCATCTGTTGCATGGCTCAGAGACTGTGGGTTGTGGTTGTTTTCTCGGGCCATGGTTACAGGGGGGCAAAGCCAATTCCACCAATGGGCTGGCACAACAACAGAAGAAGAGGGAGGGTGCCAAGGGGCGGGTGTGGGCAGCAGGATACTTAGGAGAGGAGCAACTGGTGAGGGTGTGGTTGTGAAATAGGAAGATGTAAGAGGAATATGAATGTTGAGTAAAGAAGGACAAATCAGAGTGTGGGTAGAAAGTTCAGAGAAGTGTCAGTGAATGGACAACAGGCAACCAACTAAAGAGGAAATCTAAATCGTTTAATCAAAAATGTGACTATATGCTCACCTTGTGTCTGATATTTACATATGGGTAATATTTTGTGACAATAAAAGTAGTTGGGAACCAAGTCAGAGCAACTGGAAAATATTTTGTTACACATTTCATGGCTCACTCCATCAGTTTTCCCTTTGTTGGAATGCAAATAGTGGAACAGCTATCAACATGTTGTTTAACCGCCCGAAGCCATAAAATACAAAACATCTTCTTTATAGTGTGCATGTTGTTTGCATGTTACAACTTAAAGCTCATAAACACACACATCCAAAAAAAATTACAGATCTACAATCAGATTCTCAACCCAAAGCTGCAATAATAATGTTAAAATCATATTCATAATAATGTTCATGAATATTAACAGTATTGCAAATGTGTTCAAAATATCTGCAATTTAACAAAAAAAAAAGAAAGAACACTATTTTGTGTGCCAAGTACATTTTCTTATACTAATAATAGAAACCATGACAACTTTAGTAGAACCTTTTTCATATCATTTCATGATAGATTTTTAAACCCCATCTCACTTAAATGTAAATGTAAAATATATCATAAAATCGAAGGTTTCAAATCATTCAAGTCTCTTTTCTCCATTAGTGCTGTTTTTGTCATTATTTGGCCAGCAAGAAGTCCATGTATGAAGTCCTGTATCTGAGAACATACTCCAGTCTGCATTGATTTTCACTCAGGCCGTGTTGTGCAGACTGTAAACTCATAGCGACACTCCAGTAATCTAGTTAGCTCCTTATTCTGCTGTGTGTCCCACTGCCCAATCCACTTACATTCACTTATTGGAGACCAGCGTGTTTTTCTCCCTCATTCTTGTTATCTATTTTTAAACTTGTGCACATACCACATTTTGTGGATAATATGTCCTGGTCAGACCATACAAATGAAAATGGGGCCGTGTGAGCTGTTGGATAGTAAGTTTGTAATATGATACTTTGTGTTGGGGAGCTCGTATATAACCATGTGAGTGGGAAAGTGTCCAGTGCCCATTAAGTGAGAGAGCGAGCAAGAGACGGCATGTGTGTGTGTTTGTTCACATGCACTCATGTGTGGGTTGAGTATTCACACATAAGAAAGGCTGGGGAAGAGTGTGTGCAACCCAATACCTCCCTCAATAGAAGCCAGATGTGAAGCATTGCTCCAGAGTTGGAATAGCACAGAGCCACAGGGTAGACTGCACGCTTTCTTTCACTTTTTTATCTCTATCTTTCATCTTTCTTTCTCTTTTCTTTCAAACATTAAAAGCATTTATATAGCCTGTTAGCAGTAATTGTTCCTAGCAATTAAAAAGGTTGTAGCACGTGGTCCTCAGTGATTTTCTCAGTGTGACTTACTGGAACACTAAGTGTGGAAAACTTTCTTTAATCACAAACAGCTCGGGCTCATCACGACTAAACGGACTGAGACAACAGTAAAAGGGGGAAATGGAGGGAGATGTGGGAGCGGGGGAAAGGAGCACTGTATGAGAGAAAGTGGGGCCCACTTGAGGGCTCAGTCAGTCACCCATAGTACTGTTTGGCCACCTCACACTCCGAACAGGAAATACCTTAACATGTGTGTTCGAGAGAGAGAGAGCCTTCCTCCCTCTGCACACTTGTCTGTGGTAGGACAGAGAAGGAAAATATAAGTGGCTGTATGTATCACATCTCTGCTCAGTGCCTCCTCCCTGTCTCCCTTTTCCCTCCGTCGTGTTTTTTTTTGTTTTCTTTTGCTAAAGTTCAGGGTTTTCCATGGCTGATTTGAAGCCCTGCTGTGGTTTTTAGGGAATCTCAGCTTTGTTAGTTTATATTTTCTTCAGTTATGTTTAAAGGCGGCTCTTTTCCAGTTACCTACTTTGCTTTGTACACCCAGGAAGTGTTTCTCCCACACAGCAGGAGTGTGTCTTTGACTGGTTGGTTGAGTCAGAGGTCCTAATTTAGTTGAGCTGCAGTAGGAGGAGGCACATCCTGACTCTGGCTCTGCTGATACATATCTGGCACCACTGGAGCCACAGGCAGCCTGTGTGACGTCCATGTCCAGCTCATGTATGCATAGTAAGGTCACGATGCTAAAATGTAAACTTCAGAATAATAAAATTTTACTCAATACCTCTTTCGAGCATCAGCAAAAAGAAACTAAGTTCTAGGCCCACTAATATATATAATAAACTTTTGATGATCTTGATGCATGTAGTATTTTTAGTGTTTCTTCCATAATGTGCAATACATTTATACAGATTGCTGCACAAAAAGCAGAAAAGTGGATACAAAGATTTAGATTTAAGGAAAATCTGACTTAATTTGAAAAAAATAATACATTTTCTTGAATTTTCAACCTAACAAATGTGACTTAACAATGGAAATGGTTGCTGTTGTGTCTAATTAGAAGTAGACACATCTGAAGCTGTCAGATGCCATGAAAGCTGGACAATTTCCGTGAGATGTTTACTCATCTCTCTCCCTCTCTCACTGATCGTGAGATATCGTATGTCATCCACCCCGAGGCCAGTTAAACCAGTTGCTCATCTAATCCCAGTGTAATTACCTTTCCATGCAGTTATAATGCGACTGAGTTTAACTCTTGTGTTCAGATGTCATGTAAATACTTTGCAGACACAAAACAAAGGTTCATCTGCCTGCTTGATGTATACATAAGCAAAGCAGTGGAGGAGCAGCAAGGGAACACAACATCACAGTGAACCCAAACACTAAAACCTTTGTGTCCCTGATGTCACATTCTAATCGCCTTGATACATTAAAAAGAGGTGCTCAGGCTGCATTTTAAGTAATGTGAGTATTTATTGGGACTAATGATAATACATCTGGGGTATAATTAAATAAGAGTTCCCATAAATATTAAAAAAGTCTGTATTTATGCTTCTGTCTCAAAAATCACCAGTGAAGATTGCACTTAATGTCCAAATATAGCACACAGGTATCAACCAAGTGGCAACAAGCACATTCTTAGTTCCAGAAATGTAAAAAAAAAAAAGTTTAGAGATTAGAGCATTTCAGCCATCAGATATATCGGTCAGATTGTAATTGTGCTCCATAATCCACTGCCTAGACTTATCACTCAGACTTTCTGCCCTATTTTTAATCTGAGAGAAGAATCTTGCTGCTCGTAGCTTCCTACTTCTTATTGCACATCCAAATGTCAGAAATAAATAAATAAAGGGGATACAAAGCTAAGCTGTGAGAGCTGAAAGAGGGGAAGATTTTGGTAATGACCACTTTGGTGGGGATCTTAAAACAGACTATAATTATAATTACAATGTGAGGTTTAGTATGTTCAAGGAAGTTGGTTACTTTTAATCAAATGCTAATTTAAACATCAGCCTCCTGCAGCATGTACCATCTAATCAGATCAGCTACTCTGTATAGCTGGGCGCCCAGACGTTGTTTCATTAAAGGGGCCTCTCACATTACCGTCTGTACCCACATACGTAATGTCTCAAGAGTTAGAATCCAGCTTATTTCATTGCTGTTTGTTGAGGAATTGAGTGAACATGTCTGATTACATCCAGCGTGGTCCAGATGGGGTCAAGAGCAAAGGAGGGCAATTAAATAAAATTCTTTAAAAAATAAAAAAGTTATTTCCTTGGATTTAAAACACTTTTTAGGACAGTTTTGTTAAATGGCTTATCGTCGCAACATTGTATATCTATACATAATGAAAGTAAAATCAGAAAATAGAAACATGAAAAGAATAACACATGTAACTGGATGGGCACGTGTATAGTGCTCTGGGCTGTCAAACTGACATCAAACTGGCATCAACAGGCTGTGAAAAAATAACACCATCACAGTTTGAGTGTCAGAAGTTTAACTGCTACTAACTTTCTATGACCACTTTATTTACTTAATAACATGATGCTAGTGTGTATCCTTAAAACATAGTCTACACTTTAAAGCTACCATATGCTGAAAGTAGTTAACTCGTGCATTTGTTATTTTATTATTTTTGTGTTTCGTGTGACTGCTATTGTGCCTGTTAGGGTCTTCATTACATGAAGTGTGTCCGTCCCTTTCTTTCCTCCTCGCAGCTGTTGCGACTGCAGACGTCACCGACTTTGTGTCAAAGGACAACTGAGGGCCTATTGAGTGTGTTGTCATGCTTATTGTGTCATAGCATTGTGACTGAAAGGAAAGCCACGAGGCTGCGGAGGCTCTATACCTCCTCACCTTTGACCCGTACCTCAGCCCACTGTGTTTGCACTGGTTTGGTAGAATGGGCAGACTGCATGAGCTATTCTCAGCTGTCTGCCCTCCGTCTGTCTCGCCCCAACCCCACCCCTCTCCTTTAAACACGCACAGACAAAACACACACACCAGATGCTTGCATGCCAACACATAGACACACATGTGTGTTTGCATACCAATACATGCACCCATGCAGACACGTTACGTTCCAGAGGACAGCATGCATAGTTTTCCAAACACTAAAGCACTGTTGCTCTGTTTTAGATAGTAAGTTATGGTCTCTCTGTGTCCCTTTGTTTGCATTGTCAGCTTGGCTACATGAGGCTAATTTGTGTGTATGTGTTTAAAGCAATTTAAGGGCTCTTGTGTGTAGAGGAATGACGTGTCTAAACACTCACGACAGACCCATCTGCTGGGTCACGACCCCAACCAGAACAACCAATCGCAATAGCAACTAGTTGACAAAGCACCAATCACAACAGAGAGACGGAGATAAAGGGGATGGCAACAATAGAGGCACACGCTGCCTCTGCAGACGCTCTGCTCCGACGAAAACATAAATAAAAAAGACCCCTATTGAGATCTGTGGTGTCACAGATGTTCACACAAACACACACACAGGAGGAGATAATTCAGACCAATAGGAGGGCGCTCGTCAATCAAGCAGTGGTGATGTCACATGCATACTAAACACCCACTGGGACAATACACGCCAGCACGCCACACATATGCACCAGTTGAGCCCATTCGGGGACATGAAAGGCGTTCTTGCACATCAATATTAACCCACAGACAGAGGCCGATAGTGGTGCTGCATGACGTCACTACTTCCCACAGTCCTCCAGTGCAGAGCAGTGGTGTGTTACACAGTGTGGCCTGAGGAGGGCGACATGAGTCCCTGCTTAGCTGGAGACACTGATGGAGGTCCAGCCTACATCTGCAAATACACCACCATGCTCATCGTGGCACTGTTAGCAGGCAGTCATGTGACCCAGGCTTTGCTGCAGCTGCTTTATTGACAATAAGCTAAAATTGTCTTCTTCCGTGGGCATCACAACATGCACAGTTAAGTTGCAGCGTAGACATTATCTGTGATCTGAGAGGAAGCACTCTGTATACCTGAACAAAGCCACTGAGCTTGTTTTTATTAGCTTCTCATCTCACGCTGCACTCTTCTCTCCTCACTCTTCTCCCTGTTTCTGTACTTTTCCCTCATAAGGTCAGCACACACACACGTACTGTACAACAAAGCGTTCTTTCCTTCATCAGGCAGTCATTATTTAGTCTCCTGCAGTGTAATGTGTTACAGATGATCTTTTCACTCTTTGTACCACTGATGATCGCCCCTCAGTGTGCAAACACACTCATTCACCCTCACGCCCACCAGTAAACAGACCCCAGAAGTGTCTTTGTTGTGAGTCCCGGCGTCTCATTTCCTACTGCTTCACACACCAGGCTTCATGCCAAGTGCATGGATCTTTTAGTAAACATCACAGCAAGTTTCTGGAAACGCATGCTGAGTATTTCCTATGTTTGTAGTGCCACGTGTTAAAGGGGGACTCCAGTGTTATTTTTTATTTTTTGTACTGCACTTCCACAATGCTGAGAGACTTTCAAAAGATACATAAAAAAGTGGTCAAACTTGAAACAGCAGAGTTGATATCCTGACATCCTAAAGAACTGGTCCGAGGTTTCATCATCATGGTTGTTTTCTCAGGCTTTAGACCGCTCCTTCCAGAGCCACATGAGACATTTAACAAATCCTTTTAAACTGACCGGTCAGGACAAGAGGCGCTTCAGTCTCAGCTGAAAAGAATGAGGGATCGTTCCATTTATTTCCAGTCCATAGTAACTTGGCTGCTACAGTTGCAACTTCCAAGCTCTGATCTACGCTGTCACAATGTAATCGCTGTGGCCTTGTTTTTCACTGCAGTATAAAGTCCTGCAGCACTGTGAAAAAAAGCTCTCATTGCTAGAAGTAGAGAAGGCAAACATGTCTTTAGTGCAGTTTAACATTATAATGCCGGTCATAGAAAAAGCAAAAAAAAAAAATACAGGTTGAAATTTGTTGTTTCATTGTTGTTGTTGAATTTTGATGGATAAATAAAAAGTAATCATATATAGACAGTTTTTCCAAGTAGTCACAAGTGTTACAATATTGGGGGGAAAATAGAGGCTCCACGTGTTATATTGAACCTTTTCTTACAACCTCTCTTCTCTTCTCTGCTCTGTGTGAACAGCCTGCAGTTCAACTGAAGTTTCACCGAATTATTTTTCATTAATGGCTTCCCAGCTTTGCTGAGGAGTGCAGAGTTTTTTCATAGGATCCGGTTAGTTAGTTATTAGTTATTTTTTTCCTGATGGAAGCATTGATCAGACATTATTTGTTCGAGGATCATTGTAAATTTGAAAATCTAATGATAATCTTTATTTTTAAAATGTCTATACCGTAATAAAAAAGTGTCATTTTGGCATTTAGAAAAAAAGCAAATATGCCTTAAAAAAAACTATTTTGTCTTCTTTGTTATATATTTAAAATATATGTTCTTGTTGATTTGTTTTATAGATTTATATATGTTTTAGGGATGGATAGAGTTTGAACTAATAGCCGCAGAACTTTTTAAAGGACTTGCAGGTTGTTGATTTGGTCTTTTTATGGAATATGTTGACATTAACCAAAATATATAATATTGCCAGCCACATACTTCAAGCCTTATACTTTTATTTTTCATCTATTTCCTCTGACATGTGATGTTTGGCATTCATTTGGTGTCCTCTGTGAAACCTGTCTGTCAGGTGAGTTCATGCATTTTAACTATATTTAAATGTAGAGAAAATTTGCACATCTTCCTTGAGAATGTTCTTCTCATTACTTTAATCTGTAGGTTTCTGTCCAAAATGATCTTGTTCCCATGCTGCCTCCAATGCAACAGCCCTCTGATCCCGACTCGTCTCCCCCTCTTCTCGTCCTCCTCCGTCTCCTCTCTCAGCGAGTGGAGGAGGATGAGAGGAGAGCTGGTTGACAGCCTTTGAAGAGCTTTTCTCTGCGGGTTGGACATTTTTTTTTAGGACAAGCTCGACACAGCACACATATTATAACACCCACACTGACGCACACTCTTTCTCTCAGTTTTTGGGTCATTTGCATAATTTCTAATTAGTAAGTTTATGAGTAAGGGAGAGAGGTTTGGAAGAGGGACAGAAATAGATCTGGAGGACATATCTCAGAGAAAGAGAGAAAGTGTTCTCATGTGTTGGTGTTCATGAGAGATGACAAGTAATCTGTGTGCCTCTCCATGGAGAGAGTGTGTGAAATGATCATTTGACACCCCAGCTGTCTGTGCTGATGAGTCCAGCTGAGGCTCACATATAAAGAAGTCAACTGTGATCATGACTCTCCATGAATCCTCCTTCTCCTCTTTCTCCCCAGACTCAATTGTGTCTTTGTCACAGCTAGTTCTGGAAACCTGTTCGGTAACTTGTGTTTTTCCATGTCTTTCTTTTTTTTTTTTTTACTCCATCAGAACCATGTCAGACATTGGTTTGCTGTTTGTGTCACCATGGTTCATTTGCATGTGTATTGCTGTTTGCTGCATCATGACGTTGTTGCATTGATCTGTTTTTGCCTCATCAGTAGGAACAGGAACACATTTCATCAATGTGTGTGTGTGATAACAAAGTGTCCTGTACTGATGTTAACCTTTTATTTATAGCCTCTGTGTTAACATACATCAAGCATAAAATTACAGAAAACACACAAACACAATCTCCCACTGACCTATATAATTCAAAATGGCCGCTGCTGCACAGCTGTCCTCCCACACAGGAGAATAAAGAGTGGTAAAGGAAAGAGGGAGGGAGGGAGAGATAAAGGCAGTGCTGCTGGTGTGTGTATATGTGTGTGTGTGTGTGTGTGTGGGAGGAGAGGGAATAACAGCGTAAGCAGGTAGAGGAATAAAACCGACAGCATCCTCGGGGGGAATCTGTCACACTCGCTCTGTTTCTCTGCGTCTTATCTTTCCTCACTTCATCCTCTATTTGTCTGCGATCTATTTCACTACTTCCTTCCATCATTCCTTACGGCTCATTCCTCCTCTTACTCAGTCCCTCCATCCATGTTTGTCTCATTTTCATCCATCCCCGCCTCTGTAATCTTCCCACAGCATGAATCATCCTTCTTTCTTTGCTTTCACACTCACCGTTCCTCCGTCCCATCATTCCCACTTCCTCTCCCTCTAAATGTCTTTACTGCCTCGTTTTCTTTTCCTCATTTTTTCCCAGAATGCTGAGATCAAGTTGAGTCTAATCTGACATAAGCAGTCAGTTGCTCCAGATGTCACAATAATCCGCACATATATACAGCCTTTGTTAATTTGTGTGTCATGGAAATGCATGTGTGTGTATGTTGCAAACAAAGGGAGCATCCATGTTGTGTTTTATCGTTTAAAACAAGTCTTTGATGTTCTTTGAAAGCACTTACCTGTGACTGTGTTCAGTCAGTGATACTGGATATATTTGAAGTGGGTTGGATGAGGTACTTGTTTACTATATTTAGTATATTTTCACAGCTTTACCTTGAAGTCAGACAGCCTTTCTTTAAAGGGGAAGTGAAACTGTTGCATCCATCTATGCTCTCTTCAAATCCACCAAACTTTGACCAAAAACCTTTGACACAAATGTAATTTTTTCCGCCACAGGAGTTGCTGGTCTTCCTCTGCCTCAGTCTGCCCGCTGTCTGAACTTTTGCTGACTTTTTTCTTTTCAGAAGCTGCAGTGGGCTCAGTTTCAAAGCTAAAGCTAAGATACTGGAAGATGTGAAACTAGAAGATCTAAAGAATCCATTAGTACAAACACGTCATGATATCTTGTCGGGAAGGAAATAACATTCCAAAGTTAGGCTAAATTTTAGAGAAGGAAAAACTGCCATTGGTACTTTTGAAGGGCTCCCTTAATCTCTGAACTTTAGATATCTGAAGGAAAATGCTTTCTACGGGTTCCCAAAGGTCCACACATGTCCACTTTATGATAAGCCCATGCAGTTTGGTGCAAAACCACAGCTTTCCTCATGCAGTACAAACATTAATGTATAGTTTTTTTATAATGTTATTTCGCCTCCTATCTAAAACACAAGTGCACTCCATCCAGTCGTCTAGAAATGCAGTTCTTGCAGGAAAATGGCAAGTTTTATTTAGAAGGGGAACAACAACTGTGATTTAAATTCATCTTCAGGTTCTCAGCTTTCAGATGGTGTACACCACTTTTATGTGACACCTACTATTGAGCTGCTATATCCGCTTAAATGTCCCTGGTCCCCAATCCCAAATTCTCTAAAAAACAACAGGAGGCAGAACAATAACCAGTTACAACACCAAAAGTCACACAATGACACAAACATCTGGCTGCTTTCGCAGAGCATTATAGCAGCAGCTCCTGTGTTCTAGGAATAAAATGTATGTAAACTGTTTTTGTGGCTTTGAAAAGAGCATAGGCAACAGCTTCACAGATTTTTTTTTTGATTTGGTGACTCCAAAGTGGTACTTTCCAAACTGAGGGCATGTTGTCAACCATCTACTGCACAGTGACTGTGGATAAGTGCCTCATATAACTCCACTTAAAAAAACAACTAGTCCGTCTGCTGCTGTGGTGTTTTGTTTGGCTAACTGACATGTATTTTTTGTGGCTCATAC
>CAFUXE010003135.1:336955-356244 GCA_903364295.1 Serranus cabrilla | reverse complement strand
AACTTTATTATTATATCCATGTGCTAAACTTGTTTCTACCCCTTTCTCTTTTTTACCATCTATATCTCCCTCCTCTCCTTTTTACTTTCCTCCAATTGGTTCCCTTCTTTCTTTCCTCTCCTCCATCTCTCCCCAGGCTCGTCCACTCCTACACTTCCTCTCGTCCTTCTCCGTCTATCTATCGTCTCGCTCTCCAGACTTCCAGCACCACCATGCCTCCCCAGATCACCTCCCAGACCCAGAACGGTCCCAGGATCCTGCAGGGCGACCTCAGCGCCCTCAGCCCGGCCGTAAAGGAGTTCGTCGATGCCAACGTGACTCTGTGCCAGCCCGACTCCATCCACATCTGCGATGGCTCCGACGAGGAGAACCGCGCCATCCTGACCCAGCTGGAGGAGCAGGGGATGATCAAGAAGCTCAAGAAATATGAGAACTGGTAGGTTGGCTCAGGGTTTTTACATTTTAAGGTGGATTCTGGGGTGGCAGCGGTTAGAAATGTTGTATTTTATTTTATTTTTCTGTTTAAAAAGACAGTATCAGAAGAGATTTTTGGTAGAAATTTTAGGGGTTAGACCTGGATGAGAGGAAAGAAATTCTGATGATAACAGTAAAAATCCCTAAATGGATTTTTGACAATCAGCTGGAGTTGTTTTGCAACCCAGATGATGTGAACCCAACGCAGTTGGCAGATAGCCCAGCTGAGTGGTTTCTGAGGACAACATGCATCAGTAAATCGTCAGCAGCTGTTGTGACACACAACATACATGCAAAAGGTCAACATTCTGCAAAAACCTGTCAGTCCTGCTGCTTCAGTCAGATCACAGCAGCTTACCGGCAGCCATCAAACAAACATGTGCTTCAGCTGCATGTTTCAGGTGTAAAGTCACCGCAGGCTTTTGTTATTGTTCATCCTGCAGACGCTGAGAAATGTTTCCATGAATAACTTATCCGTCGACTTTGCAGCATGAATAAATAATCATTCTAACCTTCCTCCTGCAGCTGGTTGGCCAGGACCGACCCGAGGGATGTGGCTCGTGTGGAGAGTAAGACTGTGATTGTGACGCAGGAGCAGAGGGACACGGTGCCCACGCCGCTGGACGGCGGAGTCAGCCAGCTGGGACGCTGGATGTCCCCGGAAGAGTTCGACAAAGCCATGGCTGAGCGGTTTCCTGGATGCATGAAAGGTACCACACAGAAAGATATCTGACTCAGATTTGACTTGGAAATTTGACTAAACTAGATGAACAAATTCAATTAAATCAACACTGAAAAAAACCTTGAATATCCTCAATAATAACGGGGAGTAATTGTCAAAAATATGATATTATAGGTTATATTATTGTACTCTCAATCTTATTAGATTAGTAAACTAGTGTGAAATTTACTTTATTTAGAGAAAAGTGACTTTTTTAAGAGAAGAAACATTGTGGAATATTATTTTTCCTGCTTTAAATAGCTGAGCAGACTCCATTTAAATGCAATAATAGTTTTATTATCTTCAGTTATGTACAAAACTCCAGTAAATGAAATGTTGCTGATCTCTCTCTCTCTCCGCAGGTCGTACCATGTATGTGATTCCCTTCAGCATGGGTCCTGTGGGCTCCCCGCTCTCTAAGATCGGCGTGGAGCTGACCGACTCGCCCTACGTGGTGGCCAGTATGAGGGTGATGACCCGCATGGGGAAAGCCGTGCTGTCGGCTCTCGGGACGGGCGAGTTCGTCCGCTGCCTGCACTCTGTCGGCTCTCCTCTGCCACTCAAAAGTACGTCAGCATCTTGAACTTCTGTCATATTCACTGTCCGTCCTCCAAACACATCCTGATTCTAATAAACCTTTCTGTCTTCAGAGCCCCTGGTGAACAACTGGCCCTGTAACCCCGAGCAGACGCTGATCGCACACATCCCGGACCGCAGGCAGATCGTGTCGTTCGGCAGCGGTTACGGAGGAAACTCTCTGCTGGGGAAGAAGTGCTTCGCTCTGCGTATTGCCTCCCGTATCGCCAAAGAGGAGGGCTGGCTGGCCGAGCACATGCTGGTAAGGAAGGGAAAGAAAAACATTTCTAACATGCAGGACTTCCTGCAGCAATCTGACCAAACTGCCTGTTTCTCCTGCTCAGATCCTGGGAGTCACCAACCCTGCAGGGGAGAAGAAGTACATGGCGGCAGCTTTCCCGAGCGCCTGCGGGAAAACCAACCTGGCCATGCTGAGCCCCACGCTGCCCGGCTGGAAGGTCGAGTGTGTGGGAGACGACATCGCCTGGATGAAGTTTGACAACCAAGGTGAGAGACTGAAGAGTTTAATTTGTCATGAAAACCATAATAGTATTAACTGACACTTCTATTCATTCATTATTTACATTTTCCTCTTTTATTCCCATCTGTGTCACTAGGCAATCTACGTGCAATCAACCCTGAGAACGGCTTTTTCGGAGTTGCACCCGGTACCTCAGCCAAAACCAACCCCAACGCAATGGACACCATCATCAAGAACACCGTTTTCACCAACGTTGCAGAGACCAGCGATGGCGGTGTGTACTGGGAGGGGATGGATCAGAAACTGCCTGAAGGAGTCACCGTCACATCCTGGAAGAACAAGCCCTGGAGCTCAGAGGACGGTAAGAAGACGGAAAATGTGCTCGGAAGAAAAGGGTCAAAACATGTCAGGATGTCTGATAATGCAGCATCTGATGATAAAGACTGAGTCGTTCTAATAATCATAATAATTCTGAGGTTTTCAGTCAGTTTTTTTTTTTTACAATTAGCAGCCATTCAGTTGTCCGAAACCAAATTCCAAAATAAGTCACTGGAGCACTTTTAATGAATTATAATGACGGAACAAAATAAATAAGTTCTGTTGAGTAAATTTGAGATTTTGTGAATTAAAGCTCCCTCTCTCTCTCTCTCTCTCTCCAGGTGAACCCTGTGCTCATCCCAACTCTCGCTTCTGCACCCCGGCTGGACAGTGTCCCATCATCGACCCGCTGTGGGAATCCCCTGAGGGCGTCCCCATCGAGGCCATCATCTTCGGAGGGCGCAGACCAGAAGGTGAGCAGGAATAAAAGGAAGACGATGCAATGACACATGAGGTAATAGTGAGATCATACTGGTCTAACTCATGGCTCTGCTTCCTTTCAGGTGTTCCTCTGGTGTACGAGGCGTTCAGCTGGCAGCACGGCGTGTTTGTCGGAGCAGCCATGAGGTCAGAGGCCACGGCTGCAGCGGAGCACAGAGGTCAGTATCTGACAGCATCCTTTATTCAACCTGAACACCTTTTAATGGGTTTAAGGAGTTTCCTCACCCTGAGGACATGAAGGGCTGCTTGCATTGATCAGCCTTCACACAGCACTAAGAGCTTCACTGTGTAACGTTTGGAGTCTAGAATTCAGTTTAATCGATGTCTGAGCAACCTGCCCTGAAACTAGAAAAAGCAGGATTTGTGTATGATGGATTCTGTCCTCTTTCTTTTCTACAGGAAAGATGATCATGCACGACCCCTTCGCCATGCGCCCCTTCTTCGGCTACAACTTCGGCCAGTACCTCTCTCACTGGCTCAGCATGGCCGACCGCGCCAGCGCCAAGCTCCCCAAGATCTTCCACGTCAACTGGTTCCGCAAAAGCCCCACCGCCGGCTTCCTCTGGCCCGGCTTCGGCGACAACATCCGCGTGCTGGACTGGATGTTCAGGCGGTTGAACGGCGAGGCCGGCGCCATGCCGTCCGCCGTGGGCTACGTGCCGAGCTGTGACTCTCTGAACCTCCAGGGTCTGAAGGAGGATGTGGACCTCAAAGAGCTGTTCTCTCTGGACCAGGAGTTCTGGCGGAAGGAGGTGGAGGACGTGAGGAAGTACTTCACCACGCAGGTGAACGACGACCTGCCCAACGAGGTGGCCCGGCAGCTGGAGCTGCTGCAGCAGAGAGTGGAGCAGATGTAGAGAGGGGGAG
The DNA here is from genome assembly GCA_903364295.1 of Serranus cabrilla. Classification (NCBI taxonomy): domain Eukaryota; kingdom Metazoa; phylum Chordata; class Actinopteri; order Perciformes; family Serranidae; genus Serranus; species Serranus cabrilla. The sequence continues at coordinate 352,306 of CAFUXE010003135.1, read as the reverse complement.
TCTGCAGGAGAGTGTTGGTTATTCTACAAGAGCTTGTCTGTAATTCTAGAACACAAATTCAGTAATTCTAGAATGACACCTGAAAATTTAGAACAGAACTGTAATTATTCTAGAACAGATTGTCTTTGATTCTAGAATAGAATGTAATGATTCTAGAATAGAATGTAATGATTCTAGAACACATTTTCTGCCATTCCAGGGCGGAATTTTAGTAATTTTCCAATGACATATCAAATTCTAGAACAGAATGTGAAGAATTCTAGCATGTTGCGTCACTTTTATACTGAGAAACTTTAAATTTTATAAAGAATTCCTTTTTTCGAGTTGGAGCCTTATAACGTCGTAAAAGACAAAAAATAATTCTGTTAATTTTTTTATTGTTTTTTTTTCTTTTTCTTTGATTCATATTCTGGCAATGTTGAGATGAATTATATGAATTGCAGAGTTAAATATTCCTCACTGTGCTTATTCTAACTATCTGAATATGTTTCCTCAGTGTTCGAAGCTGTGTTGTGTTCCGACTGTATGTCTGAATTTGACTATTTAATCGTAACTTATTATGAACGCACATCGATCTGTCACTGCCACGTGGATTTGTCTGGCACAGACTGACTAACATATGTTTTCTGTTCCTGTCTTTACTTTATGTCTTAATTTATTTTTGTACACTGTTGGTACCTCTTGGTTCTGTTTTGCTGTAATCTTGAGTCCCCAATGCGGGGAGAAAAAATAAAGGTATTTTGAAGGATTCAGTCTTACCTGTTGATGTTTTATTCAAAATAAGCGTCATTACAGTTTGTGATATTATAGTTTAGAACAAGACGGAGAAAAGTGGCATTTAAACCTCCATGGAGAGTAGAAAGTAAAGTACTCACTGCATTACTCATTATTAAAGTTACTAACAGAAACAAAACTGTGCTACGATCTCTCCAGTTAAATGCATTTACACTATTAGAGAGAGCAGAAAAAAAGCTCTATGTCTGAACATGAGCAGCATGTTCCATAAATGACTGTAGGGAAAATAAATGTCAGGTCAGGAAAGCAAAAAGCCTCAAAAGCAACAAAACAAAAAAAACAAAAAGCAAAATGAATAAATTACAGAAGCCAAGTTCTTTCTCGTTCCCTTCAATGAAAATGTTTTTCACCAAAGCAGCAACTGAGTGACTGACAAGTGAACATGATGGAGCATTTAGAAGCTACAGAAACACATTTTCTAAGAAGCTGGTTGAGACCAAACATCAGCATTCATGACTCCAAATGAATACTAGGGTCAGGTTGTCGTTTTCTGCTGCTTCCCACAATGTTACAAAAGAAAGAAAAGGTAAACTGTGGTTTGTTGATGTTAGTGTTAGCTTTACCAGGTTTCTTCATAAAAAAATGAAAAAATCATTTCAGAGCGCTTCACTCTCTTTTTCAATTTAAAGTGAATCTATTAAAAGTTTAGTAATCCAGTTGAATATAAAGTGAAAGTAAATTCACTGAGTGGATCTCAGATTAACAGCTTTGTCTTCAGTTATGACTTTATTCTTATTAATAGATGTCAAAGGTCAACAACCAAGGCCACAAAATAAAAGATGTGATAATTCAGTTTAATATGTACCATATAAGGTTCTTCAAGTTATTTTACTACATCTACATCTTTAATATAATTAGTTATAATTTGAAGGAGAATATTGGTTATTATAGAACAGAAATGAGGTCATTCCAGAATGTCCTTAGAAAATCTAGAACAGAAACATAATAATTCCAGAACAGATTGTCTTTCATTCTAGAATGGAATTTTGGGAATTCTACCATGACATCAGAAGTTCTAGAACAGAAACGTTTTGACTCTAGGACAGATTTTTATTCTAAAAAAACAGAAACCAGGTCATTCTAGAATGTCATCAGAAAATTTAGAAAACATTTTGAACGGCAATGTAATGACTCTAGAAAAGTTTGTCTTTCATTCTAAAATGGAATTTTGGGAATTCTACAATGACATCAGAAGTTCTAGAACAGAATGTGAGCCGTCGTGTCACTTTTATAGTGAAAATCTCTCATTTTAATAAGGAACTTCAACCCCTATAAAAAGAAATCCCTGCACTGTCATTGATCAGACTGAAGGTGAAGCTTTGCTGGACGTTATGTAAGGTCGTACTAATAAAAATAATAAAGGTGTCAATCAACCACAATCTTTACACACCACACAGTCCGGACAGGAGATCTTATCAGCTATAATAATCATTAAAATGATTACATAAGTGTCTGCAGGGCCTTTAATACTTTTTATGTGCTTGTAACAGAACACATTGATTTCCAATTAGACTGTAAAATTCCAAAAGAAACACGTTAGAGAGCTTGTATAGGAATCCTGTTTACATAACTTCAGGGTGACACCATGGATGCACGGGTTAAGTGAATTACTCAAATGATTATTTTTTCCATTAAAGTAACTAAACATAAGAGTTAAACTTGTTTAAATACATGTAATGTAAGTTCTTAGACAAAGAAACACCACGTATGTTAAAAACAGTCCCATTATTCCACATGTACATGCAGAGTTTGAGCCTCGTGTGTTTGTCCATGCAGCTGTTGTGTAAAAGATAAATGACGTTGACTGAAGTTAATCATCACTTAGTTGTTTTTGACTCTATCTGCGATCCTAATCATGTGTGCTCCTATAGCATGCAGCGCTGCTGCTGTGGTGTTTTTTAGTGAACGCTTCTGAGAACACAAACAACACGGTGAACAGTTACAACAGAGACTTTTACAGATTAACAATCAGTCCCACAGATTATGCAGGAATTTGTTATGTATGACATCTTACACATTCATCCAGGAAGACTTTAACTTAGACGTGGTGGAGGGTGCACACTCAAATGTCGACATTTTAACATGAAAGTGTGTTCTTTGCATAGAGACTATGAGCATGCAACCACTTTTTCTTTTTCTTTTGCATTAAATAAGGACTAGACGTCTTTGTAACCAATTTTTAGCCACCATTTCATTTCATGCAGCTACAGCTTAAAGAAAGTACACTGCAAAAATATCTTCATCTGATCAATTTATTCTAATATTATTCCGACCTATTTCTCGAACTCTATATCATAAAACGTAAAAATAAATAAATAAGGGAAGCCACTTCAGCAGCATCTAAAAATTAAAATTGCTTTCTGTAAATAATTCAATGTCATATAAAAAAATATGTAGAAAAGAAGATTTTTTTTGTAAGTGTCTTTAATTTTCATGATCATGTTTTATGTTGTATTTTTTCATACAACACTATGATAAGAAAATGAACTCATAAATCATCAAAGAAGCAGCCACGCGGATGAGAAGTGCCAATGCAGGAATTCTGGGAAATGAAGTCCTTTAAATTAAAAATCATCAGTTAATATAGATACAAAGTGAGTTTCCATGAACGAGAAATAAACAAAGTTTATTGGGAGTTTTTGGTTTCTGGCACTTTTGGATAATTAATCGTGCACCGGGTCAGATTGACCCCTGAACATTATTGCTGTTCCTGAGAAATGAATTTAACAGGAGGATTAATTTCAGATTTCCAGAGTGGTATGCAGAGTGAGTTGCTGACAGGACATCCAGTCCTTTGCATGTTGTGCTGCACTGACTTGGCACAAAATGTCTGTAACTCTGTCAATCTCTCAATCTGTGACTCCAAGAAAAGCCCTCACACATCACTATCTCTGTGCAGTAACAGGACAGTTTGTCTGACTCTTCTTCTTCTTCTTTGGGACAATGATTTACGCTGCTCTGGTGTTCTGCCAGCAGCACGCAGCTTCTGAATGCTCTTGTTTTTTAACAGCTTCTGTGAGGGAATAATTACCTGAGCAGCATGCAGAGTTTCAAACCGCCTGTTTCCGTGCACGTCGCTTATCTCGCTTTCTTTTAACTGTGCAGACTGTTTGTTTGTCCATAAAACATTTCAGTATTGTACCTGATCTGTTATCTTATTCTTTTGTTTCTTTTTTTATTATTTTCTTTTATAGCTCATTTTACTACATGTGAGGCATATTTATGATTTTTAGAATAAAACTGCTGCTTGTATTAGATGGGAAATTGCAGCAGGAAAAGATATTAACAAAAAAGAAATAACAGGACAGAATCCATGTGTCTGCAGATGTTTGATTTGAACTTAGTGTTGTGATGTAAAAGGTGTCTCTCATAGTACCGGACACACAGAGAAATATCACCTGACTTTTAGCCTCTTTTAGGCCTCCGTTTTGTTTCACTGCTTGGTTTAGCTCGCAGCAGTTTTCTGCAAACAAGATGAAACAAAGTACATTTTCTTTCTATAGCTTCAAACAGTGAGAAGTGAGAAACAAGCCACTGAAAAAATAACATTTAGCTGCTCAAGTTACAATTATTTTTCTCAGAAGTTGGTGGAGATTACACGGATGGCATGTTGTGTTCAGCTTCATCTGTGGCAGGAAAACAACACTGATATCTGTACCGACGCTGACTTTGAAGCATTTATCAGCCGTATTGATAAAATACTGCAGCTGTTATCAGTGTTCAGGTGTCAGTGTGCTGCCAATCAAACATTGAAGAAACATAACTGATAACAAAGAAAGATCTAAGTTTTATTGTCTCCATTTTCAGAAAAAATTATGTTAAAGTTATTTACTTCTTACATTTTCTCCTTTTTGTCTTTATAATTTACTCCTTCCCTCTTTTCTCTCAACCTTCCTTCCTTCCTTTCCTTCTTCCTTCCTTCCTTTCCTCCATAAACCCTAATCATCCCGGCTCCTAACGACCTTTGGATTCAGCTCACTGTTCAGGTGAACGACCTACATTCTTTGATCGCCCCATTCAAGCATCAGATTTTAACTTTATTAGGCATCATGTTACAGCTTCTCTGCCAACGGAGTCGTAAAATAATCCGGAGTAATGTTGGTGCCAGACGGACACTGACTGACTGACTGACTGAAGGAGAGATCACAGATTTGAAGCTGCTTCTAAAATCTGAAGCATGTTGCTCTACAACATAGATACCTTCCTTAAACTATTTGGATCAGATGAGCAGACGGGGGATTTTTGACTTTTGAGGATGATTTAATCTGCGTGTCCTTCAGTCACTGACTGTTTTCAGACGTGTCTTTTTTTCTCCACACTGTTATCATTGGACAGGTTATGTATTTATGTAAGAAATATGCTTTTTTTCCTCAGAAATAAAAAGTGTGCAAGTATGCAAAATGTATGATACTGTTAGTGTCATCAAATATGCATCAGATGTCAGGTGGTACGTTGTTATTGGGTAAAAATGCATGAAAATAAAGCTCTTATCAATGTAAATGAACCTGCTCATGTTAAGTGTTTTTGTGCAAAGATCTTCCATTATTCCATCTGCACCAGTAACCCGCCCTGATCTGACCTCGTGTCTCTGGGCTTATTGTTCTGCTGTGATGTATTTCCAGGAGTTTTATTATTCCAATTCCTGTATTTTGAATGGCACGTGTTGCACTAAAAGTCAAATAAAAAGCTCAGACGGAGAAAGCGTGATCACAGACTGACCATCACCGTCACTGTGAGCAGTAAAATGAGCCGGAGCGGTTTGTTTGGGTGTCATCAACATCACAACTTATCCTCTAACTTTATGACGGATTAAAGAAAAGTTCCTCCTCTTATTTTATTATACTATACTTTACCTATTGTTCAACATGTAAAAGATTTACAAAGCAGCAAAGAACTCTTTTGTTTGTGAGTTTATATCAAGCAAACATTCTCATAACAAGCCATGAATTGTTCATTTAAAGACTGACTGAGCTTTCCCTGAAATTAAACTATATATTTTACAAATATATATTATTCATTTTAAAACAAAAAGCAACAGACAGTTGAACTGGGATGTATTAAAATATGGACTGAATCAGGGGATTTATGGACAGTTTTATAACTTATTATAACTTAATACTGGAAGTATTCATTAGTGGAACAGTACAAAAAAAAAAGTCAGTACATGCAGGTTTTTTTGCTGTTTGCACTGATAAGAAAACACGTCAAAAAGGTGACACATGAAAAAACATCAGTGAGAGAGACAGACAGAGAGACAGAGATTAGGAGCGTGGAGGGGAGTTATGCAATGAAAGGCATCAGAGCTGAGGTCTTATCAGCCGTGTGTGTGTGTGTGTGTGTGTGAGGTGACACAGTGACATCACAGAGGGTCCGGTCGGACACTCACCCGGCGCTGAGCGTCAGCAGTGATGCCGTCTGCAGGGATTGGTCGATGCTCACAGGGAATCCCAGCTGATGGAGGAAACTCACCACGGACACATCACCTGTGAGATACAGCCGGAGAATCAGACTGTTTATTATAGTCACACAGTTTAGTCAAGTGTGAAATGGATTAACTATAAAGTGCTCTCAGAAAGTCCAACAATGGACTGAAAAAGGCACAAATTTTAGCCACTTCGTTGGCTCCTGTTTTTCCTTCTTTTCCCTCCCTGAACTCCCACTTTATCTCCTTTCCTTCCTCGTTCCCAAACGTATAAACCATGTTTGTCTTCTGAATTCAACTTTTTGTGCGATACAGAAGTTGCTGACGGCTCTGTGAGGCTTTACTCTAAAAGCTAACATGAAGATGCTCACAAAAACATGTCGAAGCTAAGCTTAGTTCAACATGTTAGCATGCTCATATTTGCTAATTAGCAATAAACGCACACAAGTATAGTTGAGGCTGACTCAAAATCATAATGTCAGCTTAATACGAGGATCATGAACATTCACACAAAACATCATGGAAATAAATCATAAATCTGCAGTTGAGAGAACTGATATTAGTCTGGATTGATGGTGGACTCGTCTCTAGATGCAAGAGGTAATAATGTGCATTTTTTTTGTGTAACCCTGTTTGTCGTACTACAAACAGCACATGCATGAATCTTTTAATGCACCAATAACGAGAGTTTTGTGGCAGAAATGCTGTGACTGATTTCTGTTCAGCGACTAAAAGAAAAAGTCTAAAAAGTATGATTATCATAAGATCGTAAAATGACTTTATTTGGAAAAGGGTCAGTAGTAAAGTGAAGTCCAGAAGTTTTGCAGGAAGGTTTGAATGATCTTTGGAATCTGAGCGAGTTATCAACCAGCATTCTTTGATCACGTCATTCATCGTCCCATCCCCACTTTACGACACACAGTAACTCATTCAGCCTTTTCATGTGCTCTGCAAAACGAGCGATAAAACAACCTGCAGCCAGCGGTCACAGCGCCAACTGTGTGGAAAGACAGATAGTAGAGAGAGAGACAGATAGTAGAGAGAGAGAGAGAGAGACAGATAGATAGTAGAAAGCGGTTTATCGACCTGCATGAGAGCAGAATCTGAGGTGACAGCTGACGGAGAAACCTGGCAGGAAGAGAAACCAGTGAAATGCAGATTAGAGTCGTTGAGTCATTGGAATCTGATCAATAGTTGGCCGGGAATCAATCATGCAGAGATCAGGCAGCTGCCACACACACACACACACACACACACACACTCACACACACTGACCTGCAGCTCACAGGCTCACAGCCGAGTCCAAGTCAAGAATTTGAGGTAAAGTCTTTTTCTTTAAATCAGAGTCTCGTCTCCAGTTTGTCAGATGACGTCTGACATCATTCCAGACGAAAACATCTCAAGTATAACCCAGATTATAAAACACATGGGATGCTGAATGCAAAATGTAAATAATAATTAGTTAATTAGTTATGTTAATTTCTTGACATAAGTGGAAAAAATCTGCCAATCTGATAAGATTATTTCAATAAATCAAGAAAATGTCCCCTTATTGAAGGCCTATACATTTTAATAAAGTAGTAAAAAAAATATATTAAAAAAGATTTGAATTATCATGTTGCAATCAGCATATTTTTAACTTAAGACAGTAAGACTTTTAGGAGTTAATACTGGAGAAATTACTTCAGACGATGAAGATTTTGTGTGCAGTTATTGAAAAGATCATTCAAAGTACATTTAGAAACTAAGTAAATCTAGTGGAGTAAAAGTAGAACTATAAAGATCCTGACTATCTTACATGGTTACAAATGATTTAATAATAAATGAGGATTCATGATAAATATGGATATAAATGTAAAAATATATATAGAGAATATTTTAAAAAATCGATTTTCTTTAAAGAGACAATTTCAACAATAATAAAATCTCACAAAAAGCACTAAAAGTAAATGTCAGACATGTGAATAAACAGTTTCAAGGAAACATTTGGTTTCAGGTATCAGGATGAGCTGAGAACTAAATAACACGAACAATGACTCAGTTCACAGGAACACTCAGTGATTCAACACCAAACAGGCGTCTTTGTTACACCTGTTTGTTTCCTTGTGACGTATTAAAATGCGTATTAAAATAAAAAGTCTCCACGTGTCACTCTGTGTAATAAAGGAGCATCACAAGTTACACGTCAGACGGGTTTGTTCAGTTCAATCGAGCCAACGACTTGATCATCGTGACTCAGATCACAACTTTTCACTTAAGTGCACGACTTTCTGTCTTTCAGAGGCTGTGACATAATGAAGTTAACGTGTTTTTTGGACTATAAGGCCACTTAAAATCCTCTAATGTTCTCCAAAATCGACAGCGCGTCTTATAATCTGAAAAATCCGATAAAATAAAAGTTTTAGGTTAATTTTCAGCAAGGGAAAAACTGACATGGCTATTATCAAAGCAGTTGATTAACCTTCAAGATACTGTACAAGATACACATTATACTATATATTATATTATACTGATAACAGTTTTACTTATGGATTAAAATGTGTTGCCTATTGTATTTTAATATTTCTGCATACTGGAGTCCTTGAATCGGTTATGACTGGAAAGCTGAGACTTAGAGCATTTTTAACTTGACCTCGCTGTATAAAATGAGCTGCTGTGACCTCCAGGATCATCACAGCCTCATCAAACTTTACAGCCACAAACTACAGACCCAGAGCATTTAGAAGGTGTATGTCTTACCTGTGTATAATGACAATAAGAGGGTTTTCCAGCAGTTTCCAGGACAGAAGTTCTCGCCATTATATCGCCAGAACGTGCATTTCTTGCAGGAATCTACAAAATGTAAAAAGCATTTGAAAACATGAAGATCTTGGTGTCTTAATGTTGTATTTTGGAGGATTTGTGTCCTTTTTTAAAATGTAATTCTTGAGTCAAACAAAATCGAAATAATTTGCAACAAATCTATTGATCAATCAGATTGTATCAGAGATCAACAACAACCCTCAGGTTTCAGCTTTCAGTTGGTTTACACCACTTCTTTGTGACATTTACTGCATTCATCTCCACCTAAAATTTAAAGGGTTAAACCTTTAAGTGCACTAACAGTTTTAGAATCAAATGTGCAGGAAAAAAAGCTGGAAACAAATGCAAAACAGAGTCTCATCCTATAACTGATATTGATTGATTTTTTATATCTTGGTTCATTAACATTTGCAGAAATTATCCAGTAAGTTCATTCTTCTGCAGAGAGTGAAGTCAGTTTTTAAGATAAAAAGTGAACATTTGTTGAGTTATAATCAGAGCTCGAAAAGCTTTACAAGATACAAAATAGGAGTTTTCATTTAGTTGCTGATAGATTTGCTGTTAATTACGTGCTTGCGTGCATCAGACTCGTACCTGCGTCTGTTGGAAAGTCGCCACACATTCATACTGAAAGATGCAAAACACACCTGAACGACAGGGACGGTGGAGAAGTGGTACTCACCTTTTTCTCTACTTTGCACGACTGTGTGTTTGATTTAACGGCTTATTATCTCCTGTCTGGTTACTTTGAATAAAGTGTAGCCATGTTTGTTATTTACATCCTGCAAATCCGGTGTTTTTCTAATAGCTGTGAGCTCTCGGGGGCTCAGGGGCTCAGGGGCGCCCTCTACTGACAGCCTCCAGTAACACGTGCAGAGATAGATTTTCACACTTCATATTAACATGGTTTCTGTGTTATCTTCAGCATTGGCTACTGTCATATTATTAACAACTTCCCAAATCATTTGATGACTAAAGGACAGAAGTGCCCACAGTTATGATGTTATAATTATTTTTTTATATTGAGTTGTACCTGCATAGCAATGGAAATAAACACATAAATAAATAAACCTAAAAATCTATTAACTAATTATTTGTATGAATCATATTGTAGCTGGTTGACCTTATTTTCAAAACTTGAGGTGAACTTGAGGAAGTTTATGTAAAAAGAAAACATGTTTGGGGTTTTTGATGGTGAGATTGATGTCTCACAATGTTTTCTTTATCTGTCCTCTCAATCAGAAAGAAAACTACAAAGTCAAGTAAAAAGTCACATTGATTGTGTGTCACCTTGCAGAAAACATAGCGACCTACTTTTATAAAACACATTTTTTACTTTGACTTTAAATGGCCGATCATAGTCATGATTAGATGCAGGGTAACCGATCCTAAGCATTACTTTGACCTACAAATTTGCTGCAGAAATAATTTCTCAGATTCAAGACTTATTTTTCTTTAAATATGAAAAAGAAATGTAAAAATCTAAAAGTCTGAATACGCAAAGCAGCCAAGAACCAGTAAAATAACAAGTAAAAATACAATATTATTCTTTTGTTATAGAAGTATAAAATATCATATAAAAGGAATAAAAGTACCTTAAAATGTATTTATACTACAGTAGTTATACTCTGTTACAGTTTTATACCATATAAAGTGACTTTAACTGGTCATAAAACAATAATGTAACATAAAACTCAGAAAGAAGTCTTGTTCACTGAAAGCAGGAAACAACTTCCAAACACAAGGAATTATGGGTAAAAAAAAGTGACATGTAACAGGAAGTGGCAGCAGGAAAAACTCAGGTGTAAATAAAAGAATAAAATGAATGATTTGAATTCAGCTTGAAAACAGATGTAGGTGAAATGCGCCACCTGCTGGACGGAAACATGAACTACAAGTAAAGGATGTTTATCAGCAGGAAAAGTACTAAAACTACACTATAAAAGTCCTGCATGTAAAGTATTTATTTATTTTATTTATTTATTCTTTATTTAAATGACTGACTTTTTTCGTTTTTTCATTCCACCCTAAAATCTATATAATACCACATCAGATACTATATCATTCATCTGTAAATTTCCATATTTATCTAAAAAATCAGGCTGTATTTCAGAGGTTTTCATTCATAAATTAAAACATGTAACAGGAAAACTTTGATCATTTTAGAATGAAAGGAAAGGGAGTCAGTAATCCAAACAAATAAATAACGAGAGGAGACGCAGACGTATTTATAAAACTTTTTTATTCATTTTTTAAATCGAAGGCTAACTGAAATGTGTCCGATTCATACCAAAGTTCTGTGACAACAACAATAAACCATTGTCTTCAGTTTGTATCAAACAGAAGAAAACAACAACGTAACAAACCTTGCAACACGTAGACCATCCAATATAAATTAAAATAAACGGCTTTTAATACACAAATAAGCAATTATTATCGTTGAGGATAAGTAGGCCTCTATATAAGTGTGTGAGCCATGCTGTGAACAGAGAACAGACTGGATTTACACCCTGAAACTCGGCAGCTGCAGCTTCATCCTCCTGCCGCTTCAGTGGACGGAGCACGAGGCTGCTGCTGGGTTTGAAGTTCAGGGAAACCAAATGTTTTTCTACAAAAACAGATCAGGCTTCCTGCACACTTCACCCGACATCTCGACTGGAGTAGAAGATTGTGTGTGTGTGCAGGAATCCCGACCAGAACAAACGGATCTATTGTACAAGTCCCACATTTTTAGATGCTTGCAGGATAAAACTCAACAACAGGTGGAAGACTTCTACAATAGTCACTGCGGCGGACGAGCGTCCTGTAAGATATCGAGGCTTGTTTAAATATGCACACATACTGTACTGTACTGCAACCAAAAGAGAGTGTTTTTTTTCGTATATTTTCTTCAACATTGTCAGAGGAAAGGCGCCGCGCAGCGCTGATTCAAAGAGCAGAGCGAGCAGGAAGAACACAACGAGGCAGAATGAGCAAAAAACACAAAAGGGGAAACGCTTTCTTTACGCTTTGCCTTTCTCCAGTCTGCTACGAGTGGTTAATGAGTCCTACTTCAAGGCCTTCTTTCACACAAGCACGGCACTATTGTGTACTTTAAATACTCGTCTATAGGTCAAAACGTTTGTAACAGCAACTGGAAAAAGGCATTCTGTAAAGCGAAGCGTCTCACCCAAAGAAAATAAGAAAATTCAAGTCAGGTGTAACTCTTGTCTTTTTCTCAGAGACAAGAATCTCGTTTAGGATGATTCCTTCTTTGGAAATGTCTTTAATGATGCTGTGGACAGAAGACTGGGCTGCAGTGTGTGTGTGTGTGTGTGTGTGTGTCAGAGGCCAGAGACTTTTTAAAAAGTATTTTTCAGTCATGCTGCGTTCCATTTAATGCCGGAAGTAAAATCTCAGCGTGCAGGTTGGAGTTTTTCAACAGGTTTAACTTTTGGACTGTATGATTTTTACAAGCACCATCTGTGATCTAACAGCTAACATGTACACGGGAAGTTAGCGACCGGATTTTAGCTGCAGCCGAGTGGTTTTATTTGATGGATTTGAGGGCAAAAAATACAACTTCAGCAGAGTTCATTCTCGATATTTACATTTCAGACTTTCCGACATCTCTGGAACGCAGCAGAAGCAACTTTTTACATCATTAGGGAAGCCAATATTAGTCAGGAAAGGAAAAAAAATACCATGCTGTAGTGAACACAGGCAGCAAATCTTTTATTTTAACAACTTATTCCCCTTAATCACGAGTATTTCTGACACTAACTCATGCTCCTGCAGCTTCACGCTGCCACTCATCACTGTCAGGTAATGTGCAGCATTTTACAAACTGCTACGATGTTAAAAGGAGGAGCTGTCCTGAAGACTCAGTTTTGGTCCTGAAGCTGCAGGAACATTTTATTACTTGTTGCTGCTTCTGTTGTATCACACAACATCTGTAACATCTGCAGCTGTGTTTATCCAGCTGTAGATTTTCACATTTAAATTCTCATCTAAATCATCCAGAATAATCTTTTACTGTGAGTTGATTTTTTTCCTTTTCCTGCTGTGAATCGACTGACATCTTGGCCATGTAAAAGTATCAACATGTTGCAGTTTAAGGCAACACTCTTGGAGCATCTGAAGAAGCGTTTGTTGGACTGTCATGTGTTTTGCGAGCGGACGAAGTCTCCGTGGAGCCCGGACACCAGAAGGCACACATGTAGACGCTGGGCCGGGCGCGGAGAGTGATGATTAGTGGACAGACTGGGCGACCTGATGTCTACATCAACAAAGAAGTATACTTAAACTTGTAAGTGCGTGGAGGAAGACCTCAGGACTGGATGAAGTGAACGCAAAGCGGTGGAGGTTTGCACAATTTTAGATTCATCTTTTTCAGATCCTCTGACAGATCGTTTGCTCTGTAAGCTAGAAATGGCACTTAAAAGCAGAAGTACATTTTCTGTTTATTTACACGTCCTCCCAGTGATCTGCAGCGTGTGTGTGTGTGTGTGTGTGTGTGTGTTAGGTAGTTTTACACTCTCAAAGTTGGTTTTACAAAAAGAAAACAAAACGTGTGATCGATGGATTGAAGAAAAATGACATTTTTTGTTCTCAAGTGAATAAACAACAATAATAACAACAACAATAAAAAAAAACTTTTAGCACACTACGTTAAAATATGACTAATATTATCAAAAAGGCAAATAGTAGGTGTATTGCAACGCTCTCTGCGGCATCACTATCAAAAACATCAATCTTCATCATCCTCAATCTCATCATCATCATCATCATCATCATCATCATCCAATCATCATCATCTGAGACAGTAAGGAGGCGTGGCTCGGGATGATTGACAGCCCAAACTAGCCACTCACGTTTCGCCCGTCTCAGCGCAGGCAGGCACACTTGTACGACATAGCAACAATAATAAACGAACGTTTTCAAGGAGACCGAAAGACAGCCAGCCAATGGCAGCGAGGGCCGGGCTGAGAGGAGCTCTGTCATTGGACAGCAGGCATCTCCAGGGAACAGGAAGAGCTCGTCCAGACAGGAGGAGGAGGAGGAGGGCCAGGTGTGTGTGTGTGTGTGTGGTAGATAAATGTTTTTGCTATCTTGTGTGGTCCACAATAAGAACAAAAATGTATGTGGATGTATGAAAGTGCACCTGTGTGTGTGGAAGGTCTGGCTCTCAGTTTGTTTAGTCTGTGCTGCGTGTGTGCGTGTGTGTGTGTTTAGTTTTTGTCTAGACAGCTGGAGGTCTTTCCCAGGGCAAGTCAGTGTACATTAACAGCACACACACACACACACACTGCTCTGGGAATAGACACTGTTCACTGACTTTACAGAAACACTCGGCTGGCTTAAAGCAGAGAGAAATGTGTGAGCAGTTCAAACAGATCCTGATTGTTACTGGCTCGGAGACAGAAGCCGGATCGGTTTCATATGTGAACAATAGTTTATGTGGATTTCACTCAGCCGGGTCCACTCAAGCTGAACTTAAAGGGAAAGTGTGCATTTCTTTAAATGTGCTTAGACAAAGTACTTATTCATAGTCAGTGTATTACTTACTGTAGACTGTGGTCTGCACTGCCCCAGTTTGGAAAATCAGACAGGAGTTCTGACACTAATGTACTGCTGATGGGGGCAGCAGCAAAAAGTATTTTAGCCACCCAGAAAATCAATCAGTTTGAGTGTACACTATATTTAGTTTGTTTTCCCGGCTGTTCCTTGCCAGCAGACAACCCTGTTTGAGTTTACACAAGGGGAACTGAAGCTGTTATCTTTGCTCTCTGCTGAGCCACCAGACTCCATTGACAAAAACAGTAATTTTACCTCACAGAACACAGGAGTTGCTGGTCTACTGCTGCCTCAGACTGTTAGTTAGTATGTGTTATTTTGTGGCTTTCTGTGTTTTAAACGGTTGGTTCAGATTCACTAAAGCCACACAATAACACAAACTAACGATCTGATTCAGGCAGTGGCAGACCAGCAACTCCTGTGTACCGGGAGGTAAAATTACTGGTTTTGTCAATGGAGTCTGGTGGCTTTAAGAGAGTGTAAAAAGTTCAGTTTCCCCTGTGTAGAATTAAACAGGACTGTCTGACAGCTCGGTAAAGTGGTGAAAATATTCTAAATATAGTGTACACTTTTTGTTTTTTTACTTTTTTAGGTGGCTAAAGTACCAAAAAAGCTTCTGTGTCGGTACTCCTGCCTGCTACTACAAACTGAGCACTGATTATGGATGAATATCTGATCCATCCACACTTAAAAAACTATTCAAACTATCCCTTTAAAGTGTCACAGCTTGCTTTACAACTACATTAAAGAATAGAAAAGTTAAGGGATGTAAATCC
>CAFUXE010003135.1:272317-288578 GCA_903364295.1 Serranus cabrilla | reverse complement strand
GTGTGTGTGATTGTGTAATGGATTTAATGATGTCATTGTATGATAAGTCTAATCTGATTAACGTGTAACAGGTTTGATGCTTCTCAATTTCTTATCCGTCTCACTGTTTGTCTGCCTGTCTTGCTGACTGACTGTCCGTCTTACATGTAGACAGAAGTGCCTGTCTGTCTCTCAGTCTTGCTGTCTCACTGCCTGTCTCACTGCCTGAACACGAGTACTATCTTGATATTGTTCATTGCTGTTTTCAGACTGCCACACTTGCAGCCGGAGTAAAAAAAAAACCTGCTGTGAAGATGATAATCGCAAACATTTACAGACAGTCCCTGCTGGACGACTTTCAGCTCGCATTTGTTTGTTCACACACACATGAAAAAAAACAGAAACACTGTTGTTGTTTAAAGAAAGAAAAACAGGCAGCTTCAGAGAGACATTTTAAGTCTTAAAGATTACATTCTCACTTTAACACACCGCTGTGTTTACAGGCAGCGATTCACGCCCCGAGATACACCTCACGCTCCACTTGTTGCTAGGCAGATTAGGAAAAAGTACACAATGCATAGATTTCAGCACCATGGGAAATTAACAGGGGCATAAAATACTAACCAACCAACCAAACACATGCAATGCTCATAAAGTCATATGAATGCTGCAGAAAGTGTTTAATAAAACAGCTCACATTATTAATCAAGTGCACAATCAACCTGACATCACCTTGACTGTGAGACGTCCCTGCTTCAGTCATTATCAAAACATTCAAATTCTATATAATTATTGCTGTAATTATTTAAGCAGCATTTAATGCTGTCAAGGTAGAGCTCATTTTAACTATTTAATAGAAAGTTTAATCAAATTAATCTCCTGTTTTTCATGATAATCTTGATCTGAAAAAGTTACTTTAGCTGCCAGGTAAGTTAGAAGTTAAATATGTGATATAACGTCGTTATGCACCAGTGATGGAATGTAACTAAGTACATTTACTCAAGTACAATTTGAGGCACTTTACTTATTTCTATTTTATGTGACTTTACACTTCTACTCCACTACATTTTAGAGGGAAATATTGTTCTTTTTACAGCAGTGCATTAAGCTGCCAGCTTTACTTTTTAAGTCAAAATTTAACATAAAAAATAAAATAAATGTAAAATGATTATGCATGTCTATAAATGAACCCACATAACAATTATTAAGGAGTCAACATTAGAACTATCTTGACACAAATGCATCAATAATAATAATTATCCAAGGATATATAGAACATTCTGCATAACGAGTACTTTCACTTTTTATACTTTAAGTACATTTTGATGCTGAAACTTTTGTTCTTTTACTTTGGTAAGTTTTGAATGCAGGACTTTTACTTGTAGTGGAGTCATTTCACAGTGTGGTATCAGTACTTTTACTGAAGTAAAGGATCAGAATACTTCTTGCATCACTGCTTCACACAAAGAAAGTGTACACAGAGTGAAATACAGTCAGTGAACTTTGAATATAGGCCCACACAGCTGCAACATATCAAGATGTTTCTTTCCTTCTTGATTTTCCTTATTCCTTCTAATTAAATGACAGTTTTTTCCGTCCGTCTGACTGATGGACAGAATGTAAACGACTGCCTGTCTGGTTGCATTTATATGCAAGGAAATTAAATGTAACTAATAAACGCAGCCCCGGCAGTATTAAAATATGCAAGAGGAAATCACTCCCTTGTTCACGGCTCCAGACACTCCATAGGCTACTCTATAATGAGCAAATAATCCAATCTTGCTTATTGCTCTTCCTGCACTAATGAGTACATCGAGATTTCAGACGCTTTTTAATCATCAGAATTGGATCATCACTGCATACAGCTGTTTGCAAAAATTAAAAACGTCTCTTTGTGGAATTTAAAGATTAAATAGGACTATATAAATATACATACAGTGAGTGATTAGACAGCCTATGAGACTGGACTTTATCATCATTACATCGTCAGATAAACTGCAGAAATGCACAAATAATAAAATTACATACATCTGCATGTATTTAATTCATCACTGCAGTGCATCATGACGATGCTGCATTACAAAATTTTGCCTTTTTTTTATTTTAAAAAATTTGTTGTAGCTTTCAGGACCTGTGGCCTCATTGGAATGAATGGGTGGGCTGCGATTTTTCACTCTGCGATGAGGTTGATCTGACTGCAGCCTTATTCTAAGGATGGGTAACAAAAATATCAAATACTCTATAATAATAATAATACATTTATTTATAGAAGAATACTCAGATACACTTTACAAGTAAAATAACTCACAATAACACACATTTTTTTGTCACATATTTGACATTTATACACTAATTAAATATTTAAAAGATTTTAAAAATTGCCTCACAAGAACGTGAAAACATGATGCAGTGTGGCTCTTTCCTGCACACAGGCAATTAAAAATACAAAGCTGTGGGAAAGGTGAGGCTTGGGCAAAAGCAGCTATTCACTGTGAATTGACGGTAAATTGTGACATTCAGTGTTGGATTCTTTTAAGGATGTATTTTATAAAGCTTTTAAAAGTTTAAAGCAAACCTTCCTTTGTAATCTGTCTTCTAATTAAGCAGTATATATTGTTATTTATTGTATTTCACCTTATTTGTCTGGCCTTTCATTTATGTGTCAAATTTTGTTTATTTAACATTTTTATTTAGTGTTTTATTAATTCTAAAGTCGTTATTCGCTCTGTGTGTGGATGGCCATGGGCTTTTATTTTGTGAAACACTTTGTGCTCCATTTGATTTGTATGAAAAGAGCTACGGCACATCAGTTAGATTCTTGGTCAAAAAAGGTAAGTCTCTCACATGCAGCATTTATTTATTTGACGGATATTTTATATTACATATATATTTTATTACATTATTGGATTATAATACATTTTCAATCAAGTTAAGTGCAAATTTTATTACATTTTCAGGCGTTATTACATTTATAATCAGGAAATTATAACATTATGGGGTGCTATAATCCATACTTTATACCCCAAAAGAAATAATTGACAGCCTGTCTAACTGTTGGGTTTGTCTTTTTTTAACTGCCTGTCTGTCTGTCTTATTAAACGAGAGCCTTCCTGACTGTCTCACTGGACTGCTGCCTGTCTCATTTACTGTCTGAACTGTCTGCTTGTCCCTCAAAGGAAATGACAGTGTGCCTTTCAGTGATTCAGTAAAGTTGGCTGTTTCACTGCCTGTACCATCTGTCTTACTTACTCTCATACTTTTATGTCTTGTTAACTGCCGTCTGTCTCACCCTCTAACTTTCTTGCTTACTCATTGTCTCTCTGATCGTCTTTCGGTCTTTCAAAATAAAGGTCTGACTGTCTCGCTGCCTGTTTTACCCTCTTTCTCTGGTTTTTAATTCAAGAACAGACTGAATAAGACTGCACACACACACACACACACACACACACACACACACACACATACAGTATACGTACACAGGCCCTGAGAGAAACTGCTGCTTGACGACATGAAATGCATCCATTAGTTTTGTTTGCTACAGTCTAGACTGGTTGATTTTTACCGTGCGTGTGTGTGTGCGCGTGTGTGTGTGTGCCAACGCTCTTGTACTTCTATATTTATGAGGACGACTTTGATACAGCACTGACTGAAAAGTCGTGGATGCAGCCTCCGCGTCTGAGAAGTGACGGCAATGCAGAAGTGACATAATGCTGCATTATTGCTAATGACCAGCAGGCGGCGACCACACTGATCGCAAAAAAAGGTCAGATTGAATAGAAGTCTGTGAGAAAATGAGCCGACTTCTTAATTAATGTTTTACCACAGTAAAGATTTCTTCAGTGCAGCATGATGTTCATTTTTAGAAGTGGGGATCATCGAGTTTCTTCATACTACTTAGATACTTGGCCCACAATAACAAGATATCACGATACAGAGACAATTATGTGATCAATCACAATAAATGTCTGACTGAAGAAGAAAAAGAGCCCTAAAAAGGCAAAAAAACAAGCTAACCAGCAGTTATACAAGGTAGCTAAACCGTAGCCTAATTAATTGTTTATTAACCTAATCTGTGAAAAACACGACTAGAGGCTGTGACTAGTGAGAAAGTTCCTGTCCATGTCCGGCGTAATTATGTTAAATATCTCCGTCAACCGCTGTAGTTTCATTTAGCCGCCTTTTTAGGGACACAAGTGGTTTATTTACTTATTTATTTTATGCTGTACAACAAAACACGAACATCTCTTCATCTCAGTGTTTACCACTAACATTATTTCAGGCATCCAACCACCAACACATTCAGAATCCTCATTGAGTTTGAGAGGTTTAAACTCCAAGGTGCTAACATGCTAACTTAAGGTTTGAGAAGTCATTCTAAAAGGCTAAGAAAGGCTAAAAAATAGCAGGAGAGAGGAACATTTCTGAGGTTAAAATGTTTAAAAGAAGAATGAAACTCATTTAATAAGTGACAGTCAAACTGACAGCTGCATTTCTTAATAAAAAGTATTGATATTGGTGCCAATGCATCCATAATGTTTTGCAAGAGGATGTTTCATGATATATTTCTGTATGAATAATGTTGTTAGGAACGAGGTGTAGCAATGCATATCTATGGTTCTGTGTGCATTTAAATAGCTGCTAATAGTTTCTGTTTACTTCTCTCTGGCATTATGGAAGTTAACTTTGTGAGCAGCGACTTTGTGCCTCGATCACGTCTCACTTTCAGTGGGATCCACAACGAGACGGATCGACACTGTCTATATATTTTCACTTCTGGCTCCATAAAAAACTGAAAAAGAGAGTGATGTCACAGTGGCTTCATCCACTTCTTTCATATAATCTATGTGGTAGTTACACAGCTGATATTACTGCAACATGCAACCTGTATCTGGATACAGAAAATGCATTTAAAATAAATAGTATGACATATAGAAACTATGCTTCTTTACAGAGATAAAAAATAAAGTTGCAGAAGTGCAGAAAAAACAACATGTTTACTGACTGACAGCTGATCACCAACAAATCACCCCGTTTATCTATTTACCACCTTCTCTCTCATTTTTACACACACTTCCTGTTGACTTTCATGTCTCCATGTAGCACATTTCTGCAGAAGAAGATACTTTGATGCCTAAATCATTAACTCCAGCTGTGAGTCTGCATCAGTTTGCACTGAAAGAACCACACTGTAGGTGCATGCTGCCCCCTGGTGGTGTGAGGATGTACTGCAACATAATTCTACCTTTTATTATTAACAGGATTGATCATGCAGCTTCTGAATCTGTTAACAGACATAAATCCTCTCAAATGACTACCGTTACAACTGTTTTCACTGCTAGTAGTAAACGAACTGCAACCCATTTAGTTCATCTTTACAAAACTGAGATATGGAAAGAACAAGAACGTGTAAAACTGAAGATAAGACTTTTTTTTATCCTGCAGTGGGGAATTTAGTCGTCACAGCAGCTAAAGATACAGACAGGAGTTTACAAATATATAAAACAAAGCTATCAA
The DNA here is from genome assembly GCA_903364295.1 of Serranus cabrilla. Taxonomy (NCBI): domain Eukaryota; kingdom Metazoa; phylum Chordata; class Actinopteri; order Perciformes; family Serranidae; genus Serranus; species Serranus cabrilla. The sequence goes on along the minus strand of CAFUXE010003135.1, from coordinate 283,085 downwards.
TGGCAGCGTAATGCATGTAAACGCTGCCAGCGTTTACATGCATGCAAGTAAGATCTTACATGCAAGTAAAATCTAAACCAAACAAAGTATTTAAATGCCCCACAACAGAATATTTACATGACACTTATGATTAATTGTAAGTGTGAATATTACTTACAAGTGAAGCTTCAAACAGAGGAAGTAAAGAAGTTAAAGCAGATGGAGCTGCAAGCTGAACACATGTTATGGAACAACTAAAACACTTCCTTATCAGAATCTGTGATCTGTGACCTGCTGAGTCACATGACCAAAACAACCAATGAAAACAAGAGCAGGAAGTAAACCTGGGGGGAATTAAATATTCCCAAATGACCACCAGGGGGAAGAAAATACTTTAAAGGTTCTTACAGGACATGAAAATAATTAACTGAAGAAGACTGTCACAAAACATTGGCAAATTATTACCGTAATTAATTTCTATAATATAATTTGATTTTCTTGCAAAGTTGCGTTGACTCACATAAAAAATGATATATTTAATTATGCTGCTATTATTATGAGAAGAGAACACTACTATAATTTTTTGTTATATTTTGTCATTATATTATTTATCATATTTTTCAATTTGACCTGACTGAATCCCCCCAAAAATAATTTTACTTTTCTTTTACAATTACAATAGTAATTTTTAAAATACACATATGTGTAAATGCACCTTTAAAGTACCATTAAAAGCAAATCAAAGCAACATAAAACAAACACACACATGCAATTTCATATAATGCCACTATAACCAACATAAATTTAACTTTATAAGTGGGGGGGTTTTCTAAATAACTGTATAATGTAATGGAGCTAAAGTTACACAATAAATTGTAATAACAACTACATATTCCAATTTATTCTAAAAGTATTTAAAAATATATTATTTGCTGCTTCTACCTATTGTAAATGTCTCTGCTTCTCACTTATAATGATATTCATTTATTTTTCCTCTTTAAATAGCTTTACATATGACAACTTCCTGGTTGACTCATTGCTGAACATTTTCTACCCGACAACTGTTGTTTTATCATCTCTGATTGGCTGGTTGAAGCTCAACTGTCTGGAGTTCTTGTTTCAGTATTTTATTCTCTGATAACAGTGAAAATGTTTGGATTGAAGATGTCTGTGTCTGTGATCGTGCTGATATTCATATTAACTGGAGCTGTTTGTACTTCTGCAACAAGTAAGACTCTTTTATTAGAGTTCAGATGCTTTTGGTGATAAGAAAGTGAAAGTATAAGTTTATTATCCTGTATTTCATCTTGTAGAAGGAGTTTAGTCTCATTTTGGGGGGAAAAGAGGAGCTCTTTTAATAATATATCACACCAGATTTATAATAAAATGTAGTAATGCAAGATCGATAACACTTGTAATGTAAAGCTATACAGCCAGCAGCTGGTTAGCGTAGCTTAGCATAAAGACTGGAAACAGAGGGAAACTGCTAGCCTGACTCTCTTGAAAAGTCACTACATCAACCAAGCAGCACCTCTGAACTTCAGTTATTAATCATTTTTGATCTCATAAGTTTAATGTGGACGATTTTAAGCACGGTGTAAAAATGAAATGCTCCTTAAATTCTTGCTCCCAGACATCCCAGACACAGTCTAAATATAATGTGTTATTTAGTGAGCTTTAGGTATACAGGTAAGTGGACTTTTTCTAGAGTTAGTACAGTATGAAAATCAAATTTAAACTGTTTCATCTCCTGCTTTTCAGCTCCTCCCCATGACTTCCACTACACCCACGCGTGCTTTGAAACCGGAGAGGTGCGGGTAGATGGTCTACTCGAAGGGAACGAGGTCGCATACGCTGATTTCAGCAAGGAAGAAGTGGTGGTTGTGATACCTCACGTGCCACAGCTTCCAAAATCTTTTGATAAAAGGGTTTATCAATTTGCCAAAGATAGCATTGCTGAATGTCGCAATACAATGAAAATATCAAAAAACGAGGTTCCTCATGCTCTCATACCACAAGGTACCCAGTTCCTACAACAGTTTTTTTTATTATAAAGTCATTAAATTATAAATAATAGTGATAATTCCTTGTATCAAACGCCTAAAAAGTTTCCTTCTACTCTATTTTCTTTGTATTATTGACCAGACGCTCCAGACGTCTTGGTTCACACCCGGTACGAGGGCGAGCACGGTGTGCTGAACACTCTCTTCTGTGTGGCCGATCACTTCTACCCCCCCTCCATCAACTTCACATGGACAAAGAACGGGGCGGAGCTCACAGAGGGGGTGTCCAACCTGCGTTACCGCAGCAACGGTGACGGGACGTTCCACAGGATTTCCACACTGAGTTTCACTCCTCGGGAGGGAGACGTTTACTCCTGTTGGGTGGAGCACCAGGCCTCACAGCGACCTCTCTCCAGGAGCTGGGGTAAGACCAGCAGTTAGAACTGTGATCAGTAACCTCTGAAACACCCGACCAGAACTTCACCAGGACTGACGGATGTTCTGGTTGTGTGTCGATGTTCCCCAGGTCAATATTCTGTTGTGTTTGGCTCATATTAGAACTGTTTCAAGTTCACATTTTTCATAATTATTATCCTCTAACTCTGAAGTCTTTCCTTATATGGTTGCTGAAGACGGCAGGAGTTTTCATACCCTGATCTGACCTTTGACCTCTATCCTAATCCGAATCTGTTTGGCATAACTTGGGTGGTATGGCTCTCACTGGTCCTGGATATCTTTCCTAACATTAACCTGTTTGGAATGGCAATAGCCAACTACAATTATTATAATATGATTAAAGTATGTAAAATGTCTTGAGCTTGACTCTGCTGACGCTTATCTGTGCACAGTTTGTTGCTAGAGAGCTGTTTCTCCAAATTGAACACTTCTCACACATTTTGTGGTTTTTGTTCCCTCCACAGAGCTGCAGGAGAGGCAGAGCGGTATGAGTCCTGCAGCAGGATTCTTCTGTGCGAGCCTCGTGTTGTGCCTGGTGGGAATCGTGACCGGAGCCTTCTTCTTCACCAAACAGCCAAATTAGTTCCTGAATAAAATAAAAAATGAACTCCATGCAGGAATATTCCCTTTCTTTTTGCTGTACTTTCTAAAATACACATGTTTAAATGCACAGACAAACATATTATGTTTGACTAATGACTGGTGGAAGTGTCATATCATACATCTAAATCCAGAGGTTACTGAATTTGAAAACACCACAATAAATGATAGCAAAAACTATATATTCATATTTGTGCGTGCAGAAACACATACAGCACATCTTGTTTAAGATCAAGTTTAAACGATTATTAAAAATAAATAATTTCTGCTTAAAGCAGCTTCTACCAATTGCAATTACTTCTGCTTCTTATTTGTAATGTTATTCTTTTATTTTTCCTCCATTTTCTACTTGGTAACGGTGGTGTAATCATATCTGATTGGCTGCCTAAAGCTCCGCTGTTTTAACTTCTTGTTTTCAGCTTTTTTTATTCACTGAAAACAGTGAAAATGTTTGGATTGAAGATGTCTGTGTCTGTGATCGTGCTGATATTTGTATTAACTGGAACTGTTTGTACTTCTGCAACAAGTAAGAGTCTAACTGCGACTTTTATTAGAGTTCAGATGCTTTTGGTGATAAGAAAGTGGAAGTATAAGATTATTATCCTGTATTTTATCTCGCAGAAGGCATGTCATCTCAATTTTTTGTCGGAAAAGAGGAACTCTTTTAAAAGTGCCTCTCCCCTGATTTGTTTTTCAGTTTAGTCAACCATTTAGATTTATTATAAAATGTTAATAAGGCGCTTTTATGCTGCCACAGATCTTAAATGTGCATCTTGTCAAATGATTTGCTGTTTGTATTGTTTTACCCCCTGTACCTCTAACAGTTACTCACATTAAACAGTCATAAAAGTTTACTGGTTAGTGAACTTTAGGCATCAGACACAGGATCACCAGCCAATACGGTTGGGAGCAATTAAAGGAAGATTTCTTTTGTTTTGTTTTGTTTTTAAAGCCATTTAACTACAAATCTGGATGTGTACTGCATTACTACAGTCTGAAATAAAATACTGGAATTTCAACCCATCTACCAGGATGCTGGTTCCTGTTTGACATTTGGGGGAAATATTGTCTTTGTTGAAGAGAATTTCAGTTTTTATTTAAATTCAATGTAACACAAAGCTATACATTCAGCAGCTGGTTAGCTTAGCTTAGCATAAAGACTGGAAACAGAGGGAAACTGCTAGCCTGACTCACCTCTAAACCACAGCTATTCATATGTATTTTTTAAATACATTTTCTTCAATCTATACAATAATATATATAAGCAGAGTGTAAAAATCAATTATTGTAAAATACATGTTCCTAGACATCTTCATATCCAAACTTATCATATCATTTTTTCCATCTTGTGTGGTTTAATTTCCTGCTTTCCAGCGTGACTTTCTCATGACATCAGGCGCTATGAATCTAAAGCGGGGGGTGAATTAGCATTTAAAAATTTTTCTCTGCTTTTGCACAGGTTAGACAAACTAGATGCAATGTGTTATTTGGTGAGCTTTAGATGTAATGGTAAATGGATTTTCTTCCAAACTTTGGTTCTGACCGACTGAGGCTAACCATTTCCTGCTGTTTCCAGCCTTTGTGCTAAGCTAAGCTAAGCTAAACAGCTTGATATCAATCCTCTCATCTATCTGTGGCAAACTATTCTTTTAGTCCTTTCAGACTGTTGGTTTCAATGAATGTCCATACAGTATAAAAATCATCTTGCGTCTTTAAACTGCCTTTCTCTTGTAATGCTGTTTCATCTCCTGTTTTTCAGCTCCTCCCCATGACTTCCACTTTGCCAAATGGTGCTTTGAGTCTGGTGAGGTGCGGGCGGATGTTCTTGTTGACGAGCAGGTGGCTGCATACGCTGATTTCAGCAAGGAAGAAATGGTGGTTGTGATACCTCACGTGCCACAGCTTCCAAAGTATTTTGTGGAAACGGGTTATCAATTAGCCAAAGATAGCATTGCTGACTGTTACAATACTTTGAGCGAATTTAGAAAGATGGAACCTCATGCTCTCATACCACAAGGTACCCAGTTCCTTCAACAGTATTTTATTATAAAGTCATTGAATTTTAAATAATAGTGATAATGATTTTCTTTGTATTATTGACCAGACGCTCCAGACGTCTTGGTCCACACCCGGTATGAGGGCGAGCACGGTGTGCTGAACACTCTCTTCTGTGTGGCCGATCACTTCTACCCCCCCTCCATCAACTTCACATGGACAAAGAACGGGGCGGAGCTCACAGAGGGGGTGTCCAACCTGCGTTACCGCAGCAACGGTGACGGGACGTTCCACAGGATTTCCACACTGAGTTTCACTCCTCGGGAGGGAGACGTTTACTCCTGTTGGGTGGAGCACCAGGCCTCACAGCGACCTCTCTCCAGGAGTTGGGGTAAGACCAGCAGTTAGAACTGTGATCAGTAACCTCTGAAACACCCGACCAGAACTTCACCAGGACTGACCGATGTTCTGGTTGTGTGTCGATGTTCCCCAGGTCAATATTCTGTTGTGTTTGGCTCATATTAGAACTGTTTCAAGTTAAATATTATCCTCTAACCCTAAACTCTTTCCTTATATGGTTGCTGAAGATGGCTCTCTTACCCTAATCTGACCTTTGACCTCAGTCCTAATCTTAATCTTTTTTTAGATGGCATCAGTTTGGTGGTAGAGCTCTTTTTTGTCCTGGATATTTCTCCCAATCTTTACCTCTTTGGAAATAGCTCTAGCCAACTACTACTGACTTCTTAAACATAAAAAGTCACTCAAAAATGTGGCCCCTAAAATGACCTTGACTATACTGACTTGTATCTTTGCACAGTGTTTTCACATTCTTCTACTAAACAGGTAGATGTCTGTTCACTTTAGTAAAATCTGAGATTCATACGTACAACAAGAAAATTAAATTAGATATGTCACTACTAGGAAAAGCCAATTTAAAAGCTGTCAAAAGAAATCTACGGAGCTACTTTAAATTTATTTCCCCCCCTTTTCATTGTTCTTTATTTTAAATATTTCGGGCAGGAATATGTTTGGGAGTTGTTGTGCAGAAAAGTAATGATTATCGAGACTAAGACTTGTGTCTGTTTGTGCAGTTTCATGACTGTCAGAGTCTTGATAATAATACCTTGTCCTAATCAAACGATTAAATGTAGTGCATATTTCTCAAAAACTCTTGCCTGCTTGCTGCAGGTTCTGACACTTCTCACACTTTTTGTGCTTTAAATAATGTTTTTGTTCCCTCCACAGAGCTGCAGGAGAGGCAGGCTATGAGTCCTGCAGCAGGATTCTTCTGTGCGAGCCTCGTGTTGTGCCTGGTGGGAATCGGGACCGGAGCCTTCTTCTTCACCAAACAGCCAAATTAGTTCCTTCACTTGTATAAACGAGTGATTTATATATCACAGCCTTGTCTGTTCAGTGAGGTTGGTTTTCTATGTACACTAAAGTAAACAAAACCTCACCATATTCTCAAATTAACCATATAACAGTATTGTGTGTAGACTGGAGTTTTTAAGATTATGTTTTGTTTGATTTCATCTGAATAATATGTTATTTATGTTGCTTGGTGTTTAATAAGGAGATACTTTTTTATGATTGTGATTTGTTACATGACCAACAGTATATATTGTTTTTAATTATTCTGTGTTGATTAAAACAAACACATGGATCCGGTTACATTTCACTTGAAAAATGGACCTTCACAGCTCAGTCCATTATTATAATTGATGCCGTTAATCCAACTTTTACTGTAAATTAAAAAAAGACTTAAGAATGCAGATTGTAAAATGTATTACTTATTACAGAAAAAAATAGTTGATAAAGAATTTAAAAATCAGCATGTTTGGTTATTATGATGTATTTTTTTTTTTATAGAAATAGCATAAACTTTTTTGTTCAATAAGTATGTTTACTAGAGTATTTCTATTATCTGCACAGGTTACTTCCACTCCACTGCATTTCAGAGGGTAATATTGCATTTTTACTGCACTCCATTTAAGCTATTTAGTCACTTTCATTACTTTGCAGATGCAGAATTAAAATGTAAATTATAATTTCAGAAAAAAATATAATGTATGTTATAGAATGAGATACATTTTGGATTGATCACTGGAGGAAATTCTCAAGTTTCCAGCAGTTTCAAAGTAATTAAAATTTGCTTATAAAATTAAAGTGATTAACACATGAATGCATCAATAATTAAAATCCAGCATTATATATATTATTATGAAAGGCGCCATTCGGCATAATAAGCACTTTTACTTTTTGTAAGCGTATTTTGATACTTACGATTCTTTACTTTTTGTACCTTGATAAGTAAAAAAAAAATGTTGCTTCCGATTTCCAGTCCATTTTTATTGTCGTAATACCCAACTTTCACCACCAGATGTCACTAAATGCTCTTAATTTGTTTTTCTCCGACTGCAGTTCCGGTGCTTCCTTTATAATCGTCCCCGGAACAACATCCCGCCGTACTGTAGTTCCACAACACGCATGTAGCTAACTGGCGTTAGCTAAATAAAAACTGTGGTGACATGAGTGCTGATAATTCTGTTGGAAATGTGTCTGTGCCTTTACGGAATCTACTGAACTCCATCCAGTGTATCAGAGACCGAGTCCGAGGTAAATATGACACAGTTAAGATGTGACGCAGCACGAATAGTTAGCCTTTAACCTCATGCTAGCATGTGTCAAGCTAAACGTAATAACCGTCGTTTTTTACTGAATCCAAGCAGTTATTTATTATGTACGCTAGAGCTCAATATTTCTGCTATATATATATTTAAATACATACATTTTGTTTGTTTTAAAGGCAGCTTTAACGAGTTTTACCGACCTAATTTTGCCAAACTGTTAGCTTGTTCTCATATTAACTTCTAAAGTCTCTGAAGTAGCTTGACAAATAAATACCGTTAAAGCAGCAGATTCACATTAACTCTCTGAACCACTACAAGCAGTTTCAGGGCGTTTTTTCGATCTTTTGACATTTTATTCACTGTAATATTACTGTAATAACACTGTGATCAAATATATAAGCCCTGCAGTTTTATGGAATAAGCACAATCATAGGTAGTGTGTGCAAACTCAAAAATCTTCAAGAATGTTTGCACAGTATAGCACATCATACAAAGAAGAAGAAAACGCAAGTCTTCAATTAAGTATGTTTAAAAAATTCCATTACATTTAACGATTTATTTAATTAATGACTAAAGCAAAGCTATTTTATTATTTTTTCGAATTGTTGTCATAGGGCTGCAGCAAAGAATTATTTTTTAATTAATCTGCTAAATATTTTGGACTAATCATTTGGCCAATACTATGTCAAAAAATAGTGAAATGCTGTCTTTGAATGTTTTGTTTTGTTAGTCCATCATGTCTGGAAAATGTCAGAAAAAGAGAGAAATGCTCCTCACAAGTTCTGACAGGAGAGGTCGTCAAACAGTGATGATCATTAAAATCAATTTATACATTTTAGACTTTGAATATAAACGATAAGGGTTCGGTACAAGGTTTTCTTTCACTCTGGCATTTGAGTTTGGTTATCTTTCCTGTTGGAGGGAAGATTTGCCTAACCAAATGCTCATTTTCATCCACAGATGGAGAGTCCAATGAGACAGATGGAGCGTTTGACCTCTCCAACTTCTGGGACACTCTGAGTTGAGTATACGCTTTCATAACCCTCCTCAGACTACTGCCCTTTTTTAAAATAAGACCCCACAACCTACCCTGGATGTCTTATTCTGCTGCAGGCTTGTTGTTTCTATAACCAACAGCATGCTAAGTTTCTGTGTCTTCTATTTATTTGTGCAGATTCCAACAGCTCAAGATTTTGAATCATATATTTTCCAACCATTTATTTTAAAAAAAGGGCCCCACCTTAACTTCATTATCATCCTTTTCATTTAATGGGACTTTTGAATGTGATTGTCTCCTCTGTCCTCAGACCAGGCAGTGAAGGCCGTGTCCCAGGAAGCCACTAAACTCAGCCTGGCCTTCTCCAAACCCCCGCTGCCATCACAACAGGTCCGATTATTATTAAATCATTATGTCAGACAAGTTATGATCCAAAACAAGACGTCTGGATAAAAGAAACACGTTTAAAGCTCTGGGGAAAGTGTGTTTGAGAGTTCTTACATCATACACAAGAAATAACAAAACTAAAAGAAGTCTTTTTCTAACAAAAAATAAGACCAAAAACTTTTCCTCACTCCTATGTTTCTGAATGCTATTATACAGAAAGATCATGTCAAGTAGGCATAGATATTTCTGAGTGGCTAGAAAGCTGTTAAATTGAACTCTCACGTAAACTTTCTGTTCTATATTTATGTGTTTTCTGTCTGTTTTTCCTCCTTCCTCTCTGCAGGATGGAGAGAAGTTAGCAGAGTCCATCATGAAGAGTGTCCTCACTCTGTCCACAGTGTATTACTGGCTGCCTAAGAGCCAAGGTACATCCACCAGCTTCAGTCGAGTAGTCAGCTCAGAAGGACAGTGAGCCAACATGCATGAATGTTTTCCTTTTGGCAATAAGGGGAAAACAGGAAGTGGAATTCATGAAAAATGCACAAAAGCCAATTTGGTTTGCAGTTTAACAAAAGGAAACGCTCCATTAAACCCATAAAATCATTTATAGAAACTGACAATAGAAGAAAAGGGAAAGGAAATGCCACCTCATGGTAGAAATATCAGAGACTCTTACATGTAAAAGTTTGTCTTTTCTTCTGTCCTCGTGTGTCTCAGGTGTCAGCCTGCGCCGACAGGTCAGAGACGCCACAGTGGAGGTTCTGGAGGGCGTCATCCAGCTGGTGGAGGTCATTGTGAGCTCACCGCTACAGAGGTACAAACACATGAGGACACAGAGTTAATGTGAGAGATTATACTGAGGTTTAACTGAAGGCTGTAAAACACTGTTGTTGTCACAGAAAGTGACAACAGAAAACAACAGAAAGAACACAAATATAACACAAATCAAATGATGTTTGACTCCTTGTGGACTTTGTCAGTTATAGCGAGAAGTATGTTGTTAATATTAATTCACAATATTTAAAACATTAATAAAATAAGGGAAAAAAGAACATGACGATTAAATAAAATGTAGAATAATATGTAATAAAATGTGCTTAAATAAATAAGAATTGTTATTACTATCTTGCTGAGACTAAAACAGACATATTCATTTAAAAACTGTTCAAACACAATATAATATATGTTCAAACGCATTTATTTTATTTATATTTTATCCCTTTCTCTCCCTGTTTTTTCTTCTAATTCTTCCTCTGCTTCTTTTAGTCTGTCACAGGAACAGTTAACATCCACAGGAAGTGTGTGGTCAGCCTGCGACCACTTCGCCCAGTTACCAAGAGGTCAGTGAAATTTAATTAATTAAGAAAATGTAAAGCATGTAAATGTTTCAAACCCTGCCACCATGTTATCCTGACAGTAACAGTGGGAGTATTGGTGATATTGGAAACCTGCAGGTGGTGATGTTGTACTGACACTTTTTTTGTCTATTTGTGTGACATAGTTTCAGATGATCTACATTTAATAAGAAGCCTGTGTGACTGGAAACGTTCTTCTCTGTTTTTCTGTTTAATAAGATGTTCATTCCAGCTGCACTGATAGAAACACGTGTGTGTGTGTGTGTGTGTGTTTAACAGATAATAAAGCAGCCGTGCTGGTGGTTCTGTCCGATCAGATCGGAGTTGTGAAAGATGCCCTTGAGGAAATTGAACAGGTACACACAC
>CAFUXE010003135.1:259925-272281 GCA_903364295.1 Serranus cabrilla | reverse complement strand
AATTCTCCAATAGAAGCTTCAGCCTTTATTTTTTTTATCTCAATTACAAATAGAACCAGGTTTTTCTAAATGATCTTAACATATCTTAGTGGAAGTCTCCCTGTTTCCTGACCTGCTCCTCTCTTTGTTCCTGCATGTTTATGTGTTTTCGTCACTTAGTCATCCCTTTGCTGTTTTGAGTTCATCCCCTTTAACAGAAATACAGATTTAGCAGAATAATGGTTCAACCTGCATGAATGGTTACAACCCATGTTGTAAAAGTAGGGATAAGGGAAGCAACACATCGCTGATGTTCTCAGGCAAAGCAAGACATTTATTGTTTAACAGCAAAATCAATTCTCAAACTCAAAGTGGAAACCTTCTTCAGGCCCAAAACTATCATAAAACATAAGCAAAACAAACAAAATCCAAACCTCTTTCTACCTCAGTTTGACCTACTAATGGACTATCAAAGAAACATAGTAAATGAAAAGATTCTGGCTGAATTCTCTAAACTTACCTGTCAAAACAGAAACACAAAGGAGCAGCCACCCTTAACCCTCAAGCAAAGTGTGATGTTTTCTTTTTGTTCTTTCACAAAAAAATAAGAGCAAAACAAAATAATCCTCTGTGGAATCAAGCCAATCAAGTTTGCAATTTCACATTAGAATGAACTCAATGAACTCATATAATCCTTTGTATAAACTCTCACAAAAGAAAGGAAATGGGGAGGACAAGGAGAAATAAAGCTTTACACCAATCTCATGCTTTAATCGATCACTTATTTTATCTTTGCCTGTCTTATATACAAGACGTATTGAATATCGCACCCCACCCAGGCTTTATCTGACGACCAGGACCCGTTCAGTGACGTCCTCGATGACCAGGAGCCTCGAGGCAACCAGGACACCTACTGGTCAGAAAAGGACCGGCGTGTGATGGGTCCCTGTCAGGGGCTGATGAAAGCGTCGGCGGCGAGCCTCCGGAAGCTGACGTCAGCCGTCAAATCCAACGGTGACGTCAGCACGGCTCAGAACCTGGCTCAGCTCGACGACCTGGCCGACATCTGCAAGGAGATCAGTCCTGGGTGGGAACACACACACACACACACACACACACACACACGGTCTTACTGTCATGTTATCATAATGACCAATAATGAATAATTATTGTTTTTTTTACCTGCATGCAAACTGCCCTAATGTGTCACATTAACTTCTAATAATTTCAGTAAATGTAGTTCCAGCTTCACAGATAATTGATGACAGTAATAATAAAAATGATGAAAATGAAATAAAATAGTAAAAAAAACAGTTAATAAAAACTAGAAGGATAGGTCTTGATAGGATGACAATAATATGCAATTAAAAAACAAAATAATTACTACAAATATAGTTAAAAGCTACAGTATAAAATTGATTTAGAAAAAGACAAAACAAAAAGATAATATTAACACTAATAAAATAATAGAGCAGCCGTTTGAAAGAGAAGCTGCATGTTTTATGTTTTCCTGCTGTTTGATTGTGATTCAGAACTGTAACACTTTAAATTACCTTTTTTGCCAAATGTTTGCTCAATAAAATTACATTATTATGATGATCAATTAAAGAAATTAGTATAATTGTTCTAATTGTTACGTTTATTACTTATTTTGTATGGAAATGTAATGGTTATATCTTTTGCTTTTCCTCAGTGTTGATGATCTGGCTCTCTGCCTCTACCCGCCCATGGAGTATAGTGGAGTAGAGAACAACGTAAGACACACACACACACACACACACACAGAAACACAAACACACACATCCAATCAAACAAGGTCACAAAAAAAATTCAGCAGCAAGTCACCACAAATCACCTTTACATTTTGCCAAGCTTGAAATGTTTTCCCAGACCATCAAAGGTTTGATCGTGTTCCTGCATGCTAATGAAATTTAAATGTCACGCAGTTCTCAGGCGTGTGACGGCTTCATGAAGTACAGTATGAGTCCAGCTCCTGCCAATAAAAAAAAACCGTATCCACCATATTTAAATGACCTAAAAACAGGAAATGACACGATACAGTAACAACCACAACCTGTAAACATTTTACGCCATGTGGCTGATGCACGTTATCACTGTTAATGAGTATAAAGAGTTTACATTACAGACAAACAACAGTGGCAAAAACAAACAAAACCCCAGAGCCTCCCAACTGCAATCCTTCATCTAAGCGATACCTAAACAGTCTCAACTGTGCACAAGTTGATTCACGTCCTGGAAAGATCCTTTAGGTTTTCACCCTTCAGGGCCTCTCGAGCATTTTGCATTTCAAATAACTGATTAACAAAACTATTGTTTATCAGCCTGGAATGATGTCAAAAGTAAATATTTTGGACTGGGGTATTCTCAGCATTTCCAATTACATTTCAACATTTGGAGATGGTCTGAGAAAACCTGCTGCAGTGTTTACCTTCAACAGAAAAAGTAGAAACAGGCAGAGCAGCTGAGTGACAGCTTGCCGTCTTTGGGCCCCAATGTGAGATGAGAAAAATGACAAACGTTCGCGCTTCTTACACGTGAGAATTTGCTTCTCTTCTCTGCTTCGAGTTTGCCCGGTTTTTCTACAGTTTGTCTGAGGAAAAAGTGGTGTCATCATGTCCCGTTGAGCTTTTTTGAAACTTTTTTCCTTTGACTAAATGATTAACTAGCGAGAAAAGTGCCCTCAGTAGCGTAGAGTTGAGAATGTCCTGCTTAGCAAAGCTGTGATCGATCCCAACTCTGCTGTTCGCTTGTTGTCCTGCAGACAGACCTGCATACTTTGGATCCATTTTTTGCAATTAAATCGCAGCAAAAGCTGTTTATTTTGGGTGCATACGACTGTAATAGAGCTGTACTGGCTTTCGTCCAGGCACAGTTTATAAAGAAGGGAATAAAATTCACTGAACTGTGCAACAGTGTATGACAGAAAGGGATGTTTACACTGGAGCGTCTCATGCAAGTAACATGAATTAATACACATGTGATCCTGTGGTTAAACTCTTGCGGCGCTGAAATGAAAAGCGTCCGGTTCGCTTCACTCATGAGCTGCAGAGGCCAAAATGTGGCGTCCAACAGACGGGGTAAGGACACACTCATGCAGCCAATACATGATGCCCATTAAATCTTAGAAATATGCAGATTTAATGATTATAAAAACAACCTTAAGTTATTTCTCTCTTTTTTTATTTCAGTGAATATTTCCCCCCTGAACTGAACCAAACCTGAACTTATTTCATGTGTTGATACATAATTTGATATCCTGCTCCTTCTCTAGTTTAGTTCTAGTCATGCAGATGATTATTTGATCTGAATATGACTTCCAGAAACAATGTCCATATTGTTTCAGATTAATCCACAGATCACACTGAAAGGTTTTCTTCTGTCTAATGTAGTTTCAGCCCAAACAGGGATCAGCAGCAGCTCTTTGTGTCCTTAGCAAAGTGACACAGTGTCCAAACTGGTTCGGCGTCTTTTAAAGTCTTACTGAAGCAGAACCAGACTTGTGTTGCACTCAGATAACATCAGATTGTGGGTTGTTGAGCTTCTTCTGTAGAATTAATATTTGGTGATTGTGCCAACTGCTCCTGGGAGAACGTGTCCGAGCATGTCGGCACCAACACAAACCCTCGTAAAAAATGTGTGTATTTTTAGAGCACCCTAAGGTAATCATTAACATTTACATACATGTCATATATATGTACAGAAACATATAATTAAGTCGTAAATTAAACAGATACATTATAATTTTCTTCTCTTTTACAGGTGTCCAAATTGGCAGCCCTGTTAAAGAAAGTTCTGGAGATAATAAGGTAAGATTGATTTATTGATGGATAGTGATGTATCTTCCACATTGTAAAAACTTTTGACATACTTTGAGTTTCATACACCTTGTTATGGCCCAGTAACAACGTCATCCAGGTGTTGTTTTGGTTAAAATTAGAGATAAATTAGTTTATACAAAGATGTAAGGCAGACTATAGGGGAAAAGGGGGCCTGTGGGTGCTGTTCAAAACAAAGAAATAAAATTAAAAGAGGACTCTCAAATAAATAGTTTAGGATTTTGGACATTGAGTTGTATGAGATACTTGTCAGTAGTGGATGGACTTTCTGAGCTCCTTTGTTGGAGATGTGGCTGATTCCGATCGAAACTAATGTATTAATATTACGACGTCGTACCAACTCTACTACCCGCTTTTACTATGTTTAATACATTTTCTTAAGAATCAAAAAAGTGCCAGTTCAAGTTCTGATATGCACAAGGACCATTGTTTTGTGGTGGAATGGTTGACCTTTTAGTGTTTTGTGGAGTAAAACCTTGTAGTTTCGTTGAATGAACGGGAAATCTAAAGGGAAAAAAATGGTATTCTTGAAGTATGTTAGAGCTGAGGCCCTTAAAGCCTCCCTGCTCTGCCCGGTTCTTTAAACTAAACTTGGCTTTTACAAAATCTCAAAACAACTGAGTAAAGTTGACCATTTATTGAAAGAATAATAACCAGATGTTATGAGCAGCTGGACTCTGCAGTGACCATGCCAGAGCACAAAACAGAGTGAAGAACAATTTCTCTTTCCACAGTTTTTTTTCTTGAGTTTTGACCAAACCCCCGCACACAATAGGTTGGACTTTGCAAGTGGGCAATTTGGGACCCAGCAGCCAACTAGAGCTGGTCACCTGATGTCAAAGTTTCAGTACAAAATTGTGGTGTTTATGCAGATATGTGTTGGCCCTGGAATAGCTCTGTGTCCTTCTCTAGATCTAGCCAGCTCACAGAAGATTTACAATGTAAAACATTGACTTTTATGACCTGAAACTTAACAAAAGAATGTTGCCTTAAAATGCTCCTCTCCCTTCAGATAAATGATTATATACTCACAGCTACACTCATTCATTAAAATCTTCTAATAAGCTGACTTCACTATCCTATCAAGTTGCAGCTCTACATGATTTCTATCTGGCAAGTGAAAGGATTCAAGTTGCAACACTTCTGCTGGACCATAAGTGATTATTTAGAGCGATTACTTTTGTATTAGTTTATTTTTTAGTTTTATTTAGGATATTCCTGCATTTTATGTCTTTAAATCACATAAAAATCCCATTAGTTATTTGCTCTTAATAAACATATCTAAATGGATAGATCGAGCGTGCCTTGAATCCATCCATGTACAAACTAGGGAGGTCACAAGAACTGATACGTTGGGATCAAGTTGATGCCTTAATTCTTTAACAGGTTCTTGCTTGGTTTTGAATTTCACTGGTATCAGCATTGACTAAGACATTTGTGGTATTGTGACACCCCTCATACAAACACTGTTGATTCTCGCCAGGAATAAGACTTGAAAACTACTTTAAACGTCAGCCAGGAAACCACTCAGATTTCCTCAGAAAACATTCTTGCGTGTGCGAGGAGGTCTGAGAAACATGTGGGTGGTGTGTCCTTAAATCACACAAATCATATCAGTTCATCTTGTCAGATCCAAGTCAGCTTCCTGAACTTCCTGTTTCATCATAACAGCGATACAGTCATCTCAAATAACGACTTTCTTCACTGTCTTCGTTTGTTTTATGAACCCCCACTCCTTCTCACCCCTACAGATCGAGCCATGTGTGCGGAGAATCACAGCTGACCTGGGTCCAGTTCTTAGACGGAGCCGTCGATCACAACCTGCAGAAAGCCAAAGACCTGATCCAGCAGGACAGCTAGTGTCTGCAAGTGTGTCTTTCGAGGGATTTTATGTACAGTGTATGAAATGAATGGCTGCTGTGTGCGTGTCTGAACAAGAGACGAGGATTTTTAAGAATGTGTTTACATGCTCATAGATGTACAGCATATTGGTATTAAAGGGATGAGCCTGTGTCCTGACATAAACTCTCTGTGTCTACAGTCTTGTCCTTACAGTTAATCTTCAGGTGACTGCTTGATAAATACGCCCCGTAACTGTAACACAACCTGTTCCAGGAACAAGATCACAAGAAAACGGTTGGTCCCTGAATGCTAATTCTGATTTTTTATTTTCTGACTGTTTTTGGAGATTGCAGATAAAAAACAGATCAGGGTATATCTGCACTCGCTCCAGTGGTGGGAATTTCCCGCGTGGTCTGATAAAGAGAGAAAGACGGGAGTAAAGAGGAGTAAATCAACGCACAGCTCTACAGTGAAATAAGATAGTTGAAATGCTTGAAGAGATGAATGCTCTCACAGTGTCAGGGCTCTTTTGGTTCTGGCTTCCCCCCACAGGGCAAAAATATGCAGCTCAGTTTTAATTAGTGGCTCTAAATTGCCTGCAGGAATGTAATTAGAGGGTAAATTGTTGTCTGTCTCTCAGTGACCCTGCCTCTGGCCCAATGCCAGCTGGGATTGGCTCCAGCCCTCACTGACGGTCAGTTAAGGATAAAGGATGAATGTATAGTAACCAAACAAAACATTGGCGTTGAAGAATGGTATCGTGGCGCCACAAATAAATCATTGGACGCATAACAGACGGCAGGGAAGTACGCTCTGTTGTCCGAATGTCTTTTTTTAGATAGCTGTGAGACGGATCACTACAGATTATATCAAGACAATATAAACGGTTTGCAACACTTCATTCATGAAGTTTATATCGACAGGTTCATCAAAGATGTGAACGTATGAATGTAAATGTGTCCCGGTTTGCCTTAATATGAACATGGGAGGACAAAACAAAACAAAAATATACTTTGGTAATTAAGAAATGGTGTCATCACATATTTCAGAGCTTGCTCTGACTTTCCATAGTTGCAAAGTGCCAGAACACGTGTTCAGTGAGCAGAGTGGAAAAGAAACAAGTGCCTTCCTTCCTGTTATAAGTCAGTGTACCTTGGAATTGAGTGTGAAAAGTAGCCTAATGTTGCTGTAGTTGAAAAGGAATACTGTTGTTGTGTAATGCTGACAAAGATTAAGTCTCATGTGGTCACTCAACTGTCACCTAGAGAAAGAACTTGCGTGCTCAGGGAGTTGCCTGCTGATCCTCAGGCTGTTGGCAGCCATGAGCTGGTGGCATTTAAGGTCAGGATATCACACCCTTCACTAACAAGCTGACTAACCCCAGGCCACGCCACAACACTCCTCATTGTTTAAATTAAGTTAATGCTGCGACTTTGGAAGCAAAAAAGATGCAACGTTTAATTTATAAGCGATGTGTGAGGTTTTTGCCATGAAAAATAGCTTGTGGGAGAGATGTCACTCACCTGCTGATCAGGATTACGTCTTATTTAAAAGGAATGAATGATGGAAATAATACTTTTGCATAGGTTAGTGTTTAATAAAATGGTGCAAGGCTGTTATGCACTTTTAAAAGTTACATGAACGAAATCTGATTGTAATTTTTTATTTAACATTTTATCTCTAGAACTTTATTTTATCAAATGCACAGTTCAGTATCAAAAACAAGATCCGTGTCAGTACCAACCATTACGACACTCATGTACGTATCACGGCTCACGGTACAGCAGAAGGTTCTAAATATCGCACACACGGCATTATACATGCACGTACGGTTGTAAATAAAGGCTGCAGTTTCAGTTATTTTATGCTACAAAACCTCTGACCTTTAGGTTTAGGACAAAAAATGTGCTGATTAGGCGTTATAAAAGACAGTTTAAACAGTAAGTAAATGAACGTAAATGCCAAAAAATGAAGTAGTTACGAGGGTGACGTGAAGCTACATTCAGAAAACATCATTCATGTAACTTGTGTAAACAACGTATGTTATGTTAGAAATCATTTACTTTTGTTTTCACACGGGACACAAACCTCGTTCTCCTGGATGAAAGTCTGACGTTTGTTCGATCATCCACCACCTCTCCCTGTGCGGCAGCCGCCATTTTTACTTCACAATGCCATTGATCACCATTGGTAATGGGGCATAGCGAAGGACGGTGAAATAAATATAGGTTGTATTTTGCAGCTTGTACACAAAACCTAGATTTATGTTTTTGAGAGGAGACCAGTCTGTCGAGAGTTCTTTTGAAAAGGGAGTATAAACCGTCCTTTATTATCGTCACAAAACTGAAAGATACGTTGCCAAAGTTGTCTTGTAGGTCATATTGTGTTTTAGAATTCTGCATTAAGAAGTTGAAAGGGGTAATAGTGCTTGGCTGAAGAAGTAATTCAAATACTTGATTTATGATTATGTTTTTACTGAAAAGAAGTGGAGGACTATTCTATTAAGTCATTTTGCAGGGATGCAACTATCTTCTACCAAATGCATCATGTGGCCCAGAAATTCAACACCCTGCGCTCTTCTTGGCGGCTGCAAGTTGCTATGTGGAAAAAATTACGACCATTTAGGGAGAGAAGTGTCCAGTGCTCCATAATCAACTTTTTCACTGTTATGAGTCCAACATCAGGCTACTCATATTGCACTTCCTGCACCCCAAAATAGCAAATGTACTTGCACAGGTGTGCAAATTAAGACACAGCACTGATATTACATTGCACAACTGATATCACACTTGAATAGCACAATATGCACGATAGTTTCCATTCAAGAAAGCAAATTCCTCACTCAAAGGAAGTGAGAAAACAGGGAGAAAGCTTTTTAAGGTGTGTAACAATAATGTGATATGACACATAAATCACAACTTCAAAAGAACTTGAAAATTGGTGAAAGTTGAAAGTGATGATTCATATGAATTTTCTTTTTTTTCACATGGCACCAAAAGTATTTGATGGGTGTTAGTTATAAATAGTAATTACCAATCTGTAGACATTTATAACGCCAACTCTCCAAATTTCTCAGCCAAATTTGGCTTTTGGTTCTCTTTTTTTTCCTTCCAAAATTCTCAAGAGCCCCGCCCTAACTAACCACCACATTCACACACATTCACCACCAAAAACTGACAAAGCGCCAAGGACACCTGTTGCCTGCAGCATCGTCAGATTTGGCAAAATGAGCCTGATACTCTCACTTTATAGGTCACAGCCAGTGCCGGCTGTGCCCTGGGGACGTCTGTCTTTCTTAAGTTACAACAGGAGCTGTTGTATAAACTCAAGTCGACTGTCATGCTACAAAAGGTTCAGAGTTTTGTTTTGGTGTTTGTTTGTTTATCATCGGTTACTGTAACAACAGCAATATTTCCTTTGCCATAACTCTTTTTACAGCTTAGGTAAAAATGCAGCAGTAAACATTTAATATCCGAACAATGCACGTGATAAAAACCAAGACAAATACAACTTAAAATCATACTGAGTGGAACTGTATGCAACATTACCACCATATTTAATTAATGAATAATGCATCTTTTTCTACCACCTAAATCTGTGTGAAAGTTGTTTGCAGTGAGAAATTTACAGAATTATGAATCTGCAGCACTCCTCAGGTTTAAAGAGCTTCATATAATGTCAGCTCATTGTTCAGCTGTCTGGCTCCATCTTTTTGGTTTACTCTCACAGCGTCTTTCGGCTGCACCAGTCCTGCAAAAAGTGCCGACTGGAACATTTTGCCAGTGGCCAAAAATGCTGATGTTGTTCCTACATCCACTGATACAAACCAGGAAATACTGATGATATGATTGGTCAGAAAAGGGCAAATGCATGTGTTTTTGTATTTTTTCATTTCCTTTAAAATAGAACAACATGTAATTGACAATATATTTAATGGTGAAGCGTCCAAAGGCTGGTGTTACAGCCTTTCTTAAACAATACTTGATTTAACCTGCTGCCCTCGTGACCCAGCCACGGGTAAGCAGATACAAAAAGGAGGGATTTTAAACCAAAAAATCTGTTTAACATTATGCCGTTTATGTATAAACTTATTTGCAAGGAAGGACGTCCACCTGACAGCCACAGACATCAGCAGAACTTTCATTTTTAACTCTTTTTAAACCATAACAGGACTGCTTGATTAAAGGCATTAATGTTTGTCTGTTGGCAGCTGCTTTGAGGAAGCTGTAAAACCCCAATGCCCACTTCCTGTCTAGCTGCAAACATACACTGTTAGAGTCTAGCTCATGTGCATAGTGGATCATTTAACAGCTAAACAGAGAAATATTTCCCTCAGGAGCTGTTAGTGACCAAAAACAGAGCTAAAAGAGAGTTCATACTGGGCTAACATGCAAGTTACACACAAAAAAAGTTGTGCAAAACATCCTCAAAAGGTTTTTCTGCTATAAAATAGTCTAATGATCAATGTGAATCTATGCTGACTGGTCATTACATTTATGGACAAAGTAATGTTGTATATAGTGTGCTTCATATTCAAATCATCTCAGCCACTCCCCAGAGTGGCAGAGTGTGTTTTCACAGCAGTTCAGGATGAACCGGTTTAGCTTATTTATAACTTTGCCAACTTTATACATTTGCCTGCAGAAGATGGGAGCAGCAATATAATTTATCAACTGCATGGATTAATTTGAGTGTTAATCTGCACAGATACATAAGCATCTACCTGCTAACAATGTAACCTGAGCTGGAGATTCTGCCTGCACACGTCACACAGGTTAATCATAAAGCTCGGAGGATGATACTGCATGTAACACCTTTTTAAGTTGCTTTGGGTAAAAGCATACGAATGTGATGTACTGTAATCAGATGGCAGCAGAGTTAATAGACATCGGCTGGAAAAACTCGTGACTGTGTGACTCACTGCAGCTGCAGCATTTGAACTTGTAGGAAGTGGTGAACCATGTAAATCTAAACACATGCTGGGTGTTCATATGAGACGGGGGTGGGGCTTGTCAGGTATAAAAAACCAAAAAACACGAAGTAAACAGTCAGTGTGCTGCTGCTGAGAGCCTGCTAGTGTGCATTTCACTGCGTTTACATCTGGGAAGATGGAAAAGCCTAAAGCAATGGCGGCGGAAACTAAAGAATCCGGTAAGAATAGTCTTTAACAGAGGTTTAGGTTTTTGAGTTTGACTCTAGTTTGCTTGCATGAATTCTGTTCGTGTGAAAGAAGTCCTTGATGTTATGCACAGTTGCACAGTCTGCTGAAATCTCATAGGCTGATGCATGCAACTTTAAACAGATAATTTAATGAAAATAATAAAACATCCTCACAGACGATCTGATGCTCTTGTATCTGATGATCTCATCATCTTTTTGCTTACCTGGGAAGCTGTTTGACAGCCACAGGGGAGAGATAATAATAACTTTTGTTTCCATAGCTCTGCAAACAATGTCTCGTATGCTACTCAAAAAATGCACAGTCATTTGATGCATTGATCAATTGTTATTATAAAGTAATATGTTAACATGCAGGGTGGCACCCAATAATGTAATCACTTTGTGATGAAGTAATAAAGCATGAGAATATGATACCTTTTTAATCTTTGATTGAATGAGTGATTAAAAAAACAACAATGTAACAAATGTAAACAATTTGGGATGCAATTTAGCAAAAGAGCCATCAGAAAGATATAACATTATTTGTAATAAGATATATTTTAAATTGCTATTTAATTTCAAGGAAACTATAACATTACTTTTAAGTTTAAAACAAGTTGGTTAAGAAAGAAAAGAAAGAAAGAAAGCAGGTGACATGTTGTGACAATTAGTGTGTTCAGGTTCAACATATTAATGGGAAAATGCACCAGCATTGTTCCACTTTGTGTAGTTATAGTATCAGTATTAAAAGTACACAGGTACTTTTTAGCTTCATATACGAAACTCAAACGAAGAAGCTACAAATGTTAAAAATTTTCAGCACGTCAAGAATTGACTCCAGGCAGCTTGAGATACACGACAGGGGCCCCCTGATGCTGGTACAAACCTGCCCCTCAAAGCAAACTGCATCAAATAAATAGTTTCTTCCAGCTTTCTTTATTTTGATTTCTTCAAAGCCACCAGACTCCATTGAAAAAAACAGACATTTTACCTGGCAGAACACAGGAATGGCGTGTTTAACTTTATCGCCACCTTGTTCGGATTTCCAAACTTAGCAACACACATTGCTGCTTTTTTTCCTGAAGGCAAATGTGCATTTGCTTTTTTTTATTAAAAAAAAGAACCTGGAAAATAATGCAACCAAATAAAAACTTTGGTGATTAGGCTCCAAAACCACTTGATTATGGTTAGGTTAAAAGGAACCTGACTAGCCTTTAACAAACATTAACCCCAGACAAAATTCCCAACAGAGTCAAACAAAAACACCACTTCTGAGCTGCTGGTGCCATCCAGCTTCCCTCCCACGCCCCCCCGACAGTGGACATACACGGCTTTTTTATCAAATAGTTTCAGACCATTTCGAGAAATGCACAATGGCAACATTTGCTACTGGTTGCTGATGTTTTTAATATCATTGTTGGATGGTGCAGAGATGTATGAATGAGAGATCCCAATCAAGAAAAACAGGTTTTTTTTTAATCCAGCATCTACAAGAGCTTTGCGTGTGGGTTTTTTTTT
>CAFUXE010003135.1:238476-258381 GCA_903364295.1 Serranus cabrilla | reverse complement strand
TAGGGAAGGAGAGATGGGGAATGGATAGATGGATGGATGTAGGGATGCATGTAGGGATGGATGGAGGTATGGAGGGATGGTGTAGGGTATTTTAACAACAGTAAATGAACGTCTGACTCACTCAGTGGCTTCTCTCTACAGGAGATCCGAAAGATGCAGCCGAGGACCTGGGGACCCGTTCAGTCTTTGGCATCCCAGATCCCCCGAACCGTTCACCATCCGCGAAGAAGGTGTGGAAGATAGAGGAGGACAGCAAGTCCTCTTCACTGACGGGCAAAGTTGTCCTCAACATCACCCCCCCGGCTGACGCCCCCATAGGGTTGTGGAAACTGAGGGCGAAGTACATGGACGAGGAAACCTTGCTGGCAATGCCGTATGTGCTCTTCAACCCCTGGTGTAAGGGTAGGTTGATCATTGGAAGGCTACTAATACTCTGCTGAGATAGAGATAGTCAGGAAAAGTAGAGTGAGTTGGTTGAGGGGATTTTAATTGGCGCAAATGATGCAAATGAATTATCAACATAGTTTCCGGTTAATTTTCTGTCGATCATTTTTTAAAATGTATTTAACCAGCGAATAAAGTGGTCAGATAAATATCATAAGGTACTGTTTATATTTCCCTCTGAATTGTAGAAAGCACAGTACTGGAAGTATTTAAATATTCCTTAACTGAAAACTCTCTATGGTCTGTCTGTTTGCATCTGTAGAGGACTCGGTGTATCTTGGGGATACGAAGAAGATCGACGAGTATGTGATGAATGAACAAGGGATTATCTTCAGAGGAAGTACTAACTTCATCATGCCTAAAATTTGGGATTTTGGACAGGTACACAAATACAAACAAACACACACACATAAACAAATACACAGTTATTATTCACTGAAAATCTGTTTACACAGAGCCGAGAGGAGCGGACAGGAGGGGCTTGAAAAATGCAAATAGTTCAGTAGGGTTAATATGTAGAGACACAATTTTTTTTTCCAAATATTCATGAGACTTGTGGGCATTGGAAAAATGGTTGTACGTGTAGATTCCATTTTATTGAATTAAAAAAATGTATGAGAGACATTCAACTTACTTTTAATTATTTATGTCATGTTAACTGTGTTATTCTGCACAAAATAAATTGTTGAGTTGCAGGACTTATGTATTTTATATATCTTTAAAAAGAGCCTTGAAGCCTTCAAGTCAAAGCGTCAGGAATGAGACTCAGATATCAACAATCTTTCTCCGGGATGCACCTGTAAATACCACCGTATTGCCAATAACAAAATAACATATAAGAGCGTTTCTTCTTCTGTCTCCGTCTGTCCAGTTTGAGAGCGACATGGTGGTAATATCTTTGGCGATATTGGATAACAGCCCCAACTACGAGAAGGGCCGAGCCCAGGACGTCGCCTCACGCTCTGACCCTGTCTACGTCGGCCGCGTGGTCAGCGCCATGGTAGGACTGTTTGTTTTTTAAAGATGCCTCCACAAAAAGCAGCAGGGCTAACATTATTTAATGATTTTCTGTTAAACTCCGGAAGTTCTGAGATGCAAAGTGATACCATTTAGTAAAAATAACAACACTGCATTGTTTTAATGCTACAGAGGAGTGTTAAGGCCAGGCATTAGGGGAGAAAATGAGAATGAACATTTGTTTTTTTTTCATGATTTTGCATTATTAGAATGAAGTTGAACTGTGCCAGGCATTAAAAAACAATAATACTGACCATTTAAACCAGCAATAATTCTCAATAAAACAAGTTAAAGCTATTTGTTCCACTACTCATGCTTTGTTTTAATACTTTGACAGTCAGCTTGATTCTTGAATTCACAAGTTTTCTGTCAACTTTTTAATTCAATTTTCAACATTTTGATTGTATTACTCTAGAATATTTACTTTCCTAACTGTAAACTTGGGAGATGTGTCCTATGTGACACATCATTGTCATTATGACAATGACAATTTCCCTGTTTTCTTCCAGGTCAACAGTAATCGTGACAGTGGCGTCCTGACGGGTCGATGGGGATCACCATATTACGGCGGGAAAAGACCCACTCACTGGAATGGCAGCTATCCCATCCTGAAGAAGTGGCTCGTGGGTGGCTACGAAGCGGTTAAGTACGGGCAGTGCTGGGTGTTCGCTGGTGTGATGTGCTCAGGTACGACTGACTGCAGGTCCTCACACATAGAACAACATCTAAGAGAAAATATTAGCTCTGAAACAAATACGCAAGTTATCGATTTTTAAGTCATCACAAAGTTAAGTACCTCCTTCAAGGAGGTCATGTTTTCACCAGCGTGTATTTGTCTGTCTGTCTGTCTGTCTGTCTGTCTGTCTGTCTGTCTGTCTGTCTGTTTGTTTGTTTGTTTGTTTGTTTGTTTGTTTGTTTGTTTGTTTGTTTGTTTGTGTACAAAATATCTCAAAAAGTTCTGCACAGATTTGGATGAGGATGTGTGTATTGGGACATTGAACAGGTGATTCGATTTTGGTGGTGATTGGTGATCCAGAACACCATCTGGAATTTATATTGCAAATTTATATTATTGTGTCAGTGACCCTATTGCCTTCACTAACTGCCGCCATCTAGTGGATGAAATATTTCAATGCCAGTGTGCTCCCAAAATACATGCTTTCAATATAATCCTTCACGTGTGCAGTTTGGTATCAGCCTGCGCTCTCCGAGTGCTTTTCTAGTTAACATCATGTTTTGATTAATAGCATTTATTGGCTTGAGTTAAGACATTTATGAAGGAAAAGACGAGACCTGGTTGGGACCACCTTCTCAAATGAGGACTTGCTACTTTCCTCTGTTTTGTGGCATTTTATATTGAGAATATTCTCTCATTACGTCCACCCTCCCTCTGGTGATGTTCACGACAAAAAATTTAAAGTGTATGAGGGTTTAGAACATGATCATTGAAGTGTATGAAGTCCGTTCCCATGCTGAATTATTTTTCAGAAGCAGCAATTTTTCGGTGCTAAATTGAACCATTTTTTCACCAATCAACAAATAAAATGGTCAAAAACCCTTAAAAATACAGCATTAAGACACTAAGGACGCTGCGATTTGGTGTAAAAAAAAGTTTAATATTTTGGAGATTCCTGCAAGAATTGTAATTTCTGTCACCTTGACTGCTGAGAAACCCCCTTATTGTCAATAAGGCCATGTTTAAAAATGTTCTCACACTGCAATAAAATAGCTACTATGGGGAGTAACATCTTCAAACATGAATAAAGTTGGGCTAATTTAATTCAGAAGTGATACCTTATTTATGTCCCTACCTGCTGCCTAAAAACCTTAATTTAGTGAAAAAAAGATATTGTTTGTGCAACCAAAAAGGTCAAATAAATAAGAATAATATGAATATGCCATTCCCTTTAGGTATATGTGTTATGTAATACTTGTGGGAATGAGACTGAAACCATGTTGTAACTTTTATATTTAATTGAATAATTTCATCAGATTCACCATGTTTACACTGATCACATGACGCTGTGGGAGAATATCTGAATATAAGAGCTTAAGCCTAATAATAACAGCTGCCACCCTTGTGGAGTTTCCCTCACAGGGCGTGTTAACACAGAAACAATGTGTTACCTGAGTTCAAACAAGGACCGGTGTTGAACTTGAGTAACACACTGACTGAGCAGACAAAAGAATGATGGTCATAATTTTAACGTGGCAGCTTTGCAAAGATGATAACAGGATGCAAATAAAAGATATCCAAACTGAATTAAAAGTAGGCAGATGTGTTCTTAAGTAAGTAAGGTAAACTCTGATTTAAATCTTTGTGTTTGGTTGCAGTGATGCGCCTGCTGGGCGTCCCCTGCCGCGTGATCACCAACTTCGAGTCAGCCCACGACAAGGACATGACTTTGTCCATCGACATGTACCATTCCGATATAGGAGTCCCGGAGGTACCGAGCCATGACAGTGTTTGGTGAGGCAGAGAGGCTGAAATAGCCACACTGAGGTGCTGTGTTGCAATGCTTAGAAAGGAGTATGTGATGGCCATTCCCATGTTCATAAGTGGCCATTATTGGTTGTTCCCATTCGTCACAGGTTTGGTGCTAATTTGAACCATTTTTAGATTCTGTGTGCAAAGTTTCGTGCCGTTCTGACCAAGCGCCTCGGAGGAGTTTGAAAAAGTTGAGACAGCATATTTTGCTTTGTACCGGCGATCCCTTTCCCCCTCGGGCTTGGACCCCTAACATTGAGCTGAAAGGCACTAAAACGCCCCATAGAGCTCAAATAAGTGGCCATGTGGCACGTTATTGATTTGATTTTGATCAAAGCCGACCGATGTCATGCAAAGAAGACACACATGCTGTGGACTGACTGTAACAAACTATTTCAAGGTCAGTTGGTTGCAGGCCTGAACCAGTTTTATGGAGAAGTGCTGCCAGTTTTTAAAGGTCAAATCAGGATAAAGAAGTTTCATCATATTAACGTCATGTCATAACCTGCCAACCACAGACAGTTCACTCCAAAACAAAGCGATTGTTCGTCCTGAGTTGCCAAAGGGCTTGGTTTAATCATTAATGTCTGCTTCTCTTTGGGTGTGCCGGCTCGCCCTACACCAATGAAGAATGTCACCATTGTCCTTAGTGTTGGACGCTTTAAATGTCTCATGATGCTTTCAACACCAACTATGAGGCTTGACCAACAAGTCAAGTGTGATGCACAAAAGGACATAATACAGAAAATAATATGTCTTTCTTAATACTGACAGGTGAACCTGCACAAATTCAGTAGTGGAATGTAACTAAGTACATTTATTCAAGTGCTGTACTTAGGTACAATTTTAAGGTTCTTGTACTTGTTCATGTGTTTCCATTCTATGTAACTTTATACTTTATACCACTGAGTTTTGAGGCAAATATTGTACTTTATTTAACATAAAAACATCCATTTAAATTTGGAATGCTGGTTACATAAATGCACCAATATAAATAATCTAAGAATATATTTAGAATATATATACAAATACTGATACTTTTGATACTTTAAGTCCATTTTGATGCTGATACTTTTGTACTTTTAGTTCAGTAAGTTTTGAATGCAGGACTTTTACTGTAGTGGAGCAGTGTGTGTGTGTGTGTGTGTGTGTGTGTGTGTGTGTGTGACCAGAAGTTATCATCAAACAAGCTAACGGAACGTTTTTGTGTTTAAAAATTAAACAAACATGAGAAACAATAAAAAATTTTACAGTGTAATTTGGAATATTTTAGAATATTATTGTTGAATTTACAGTGGCAAGAAAAAGTATTTGATCCCTTTGAAATTACCTAGTTTTTTTGTCATTCATTTGTTGTAAAAATTTGATTTTAGCAAAGTTCCAAGTATAGACAAACACACACAAGCAATTAGAATATTAAATGTCATGATTGAACACATCCATAAAACATTCATTATCACTATATTCTCCAGTGTTGCGCTTCTGAAGGCTGTTTTGTGTTTTAGGAACTTCCACGTGTGGACGGAGGGATGGATGAAACGGCCAGATCTGAACACCAAATATGACGGCTGGCAAGTCCTGGATCCAACACCCCAGGAACTGAGCAGCGGTAAAGTCTCCCGTCTTCACACCTATGATCTCTTTTAACAGAGAAACATTTTATCCTGCTCTGAAGACCTCGTTTATTGTCCTAATCAGACAATTTAAATAAAGTATAATTAAAATATAATAAATAGCTACATCATACTATATGTTCAGTATGAGTCAACTGCTTGTCAATTAAATTATTATTATTATTATTATTATTATTATTATTTTTATTGTTATTATTATTATTGTTATTATTATTATTATTATTATTATTATTATTATTATTATTTATTATTATTATTATTATTATAACTAAATAATACTGTGTCATTTAATAGTTTATTTAATAATAATATTTCATTTTAATAGCTGAACGGTACTGTATAATTAGTTTGGTCAATTGCGGATCATTTAAATTAAGTATGATTATAGTAAAATATGTGTCAGTCAGTTACTTACCTTTCTTAAAAAAAAGGAATAAATAAGAATAAAATGAAAAGCTAAATAATACTGTATGATCACTATCAGTCAACTGCTTATCACTGCTATAATGATAATAATAATAATAATAATAATAATAATAATAATAATAATAATAATAATAATAATAATGATAATCATAATAATGATGATAATAATAATTATAATTATAATAATAATAATAATAATCATAATAATGATAATACATTATATTTATATAGCGCTTTTCATGACACTCAAAGGCGCGTTACAGAGGAGAAAACAAGAACAAAAACAGAACAAAAATATAAATAAAAATATTTATTTTTATATGACGTTGAAGACACGGAGGGCCCAGAACATTAAGCTTTTTCAAAAATATTTTTTAAAAAGCTAAACAATAATGGATGATCAGAATCGGTCAATTGCTGATCATTTAAATGTAGAATTATTATGATAATCTAAATAACTAAATAGTTCAGTATCAGTCAACTGATGACCATAAATAGAATATAATTTTTTTTTTATTATAATATATTACAAAACAAATACAAATAGAATAAATAGCTAAAAAAAAACATCTGTTAATGGCTCAAAATATAAATCAATATTAAATAAAAGTATTTCATGGTTTTCTTGTAGGTACTTTCTGCTGTGGTCCAACCCCGGTCAAAGCCATCCTAGAAGGAGAGACAACCATCAAATATGACGTCCCATTTGTCTTCGCTGAGGTCAACGCCGACTGTATTGACTGGATGGTCAGTGAGCAAAGTCTTACCTCATCAATGCCACTCGTGTCACAGTCTCAAAAAAGCTTCTTTCATGTGTGTGTGTGTGTGTATGAATTGTTTCTTTTTGTTGTTCCTGCTGTCCCTTTAGGTCACAATAGAAGGCGACGCAGTGAGAATCTACTCTGACAGTGAGAGAGTTGGTCAGAATATCTCCACCAAGGCTGTTGGTTCAGATAAAAGGGTGGACATCACCAGCACCTACAAATACAAAGAAGGTGGGTTCACCTAACAAACAGGTCACACACACAAACAGCTGTAAGTTCTACACGACAGCAGCTTTGAAAATTGACGTAATCATTGCATTTGCAGGAACAAAGGATGAGAGGATTGTCTATAAGTACGCCATCACCAGGGACTACTCCAATGGATGGTCTAACGATGACGAAGACATGGATTATGAGGAGGAGGAGGAGGAGGAGGAGGAGGAGGAGGTAGAGGAGGTGGAAGAGGTGGAAGAGGGGGAAGACGAGGAAGGGATGGAGGATGATGAGGAGGGGGAGGAGGAAACTACTGAGAATACCGTTGACGTTGAAGAAACGGAGGGCCCAGAAGGTGACGAGTCGGAGGGTGAGGATAGTGAAGAGACGGAGGAAGCAGGAGGGAGTGCAGAGCCGGATCCCGTCACTGAGCCAGAGGAAGATGCAGGTCCACCGCTGTTCATGAAATTTAAAGAGGTGCGTCAAAAAACTCTCCTTATACTATGTAGCTATTGTGCTGGATGGTTTGTATGATTTGTTTTTGTGGCTTTTATGATTGTTATTTTCAAACAAAACTTATTGAGCATGCATCACAAACCTCTCTCTCCTCAGGTCCAATTGTGTATCTTTTGTGTATTTTCTCACGCAAACATATAACAAAAAATAACTACAACATCTCTTTTTTTTTAATTTATGTGCTTTGTTGTGAATACACCCTCACCCCAAATAACATGCACAGGAAAGTTGATGGAAACGTCCCTAATTCGCCTTTCCTTCAATGCACCATTTCAAATTTTTGCTGCAGGTGAGCCCGCCGACAAACGGTAAGAATGTCAAATTTCAGCTGATGCTGGAGAGTAACAGCAAGATTTCCAGGGAGCTTTCCATCTCGATCACTGTCCAAGCCAGGAACTACGACGGCAGTGGAAATAAGGACATCCAATCTGAGGTGAAGGAGAAGACGCTGCTGCCTGGGAAAGGTGAATCTTATTGAAACTGATGCTGCAGGCAGATATCTCAAAGTGTGGATAAGTAACTGGGGCGATTAATTATCTTTTCATGGGATTTCTTGTAAATCTCTCTCTCTCTCTCTCTCTGTGTCTTGGAGAACTGTCCGTCCCAATCCGGGTCCGGTTCTCGACCTACCATATTGCCATGGTGGAGGCTGACAGCATGAAGATTACAGTCATGGTCAAAGACAAGAACCAACCAGATAAAACATACCTGGCTGAGATGGATGTCGTGCTGCTTGACCCTCCCATCACCATCACAGTCAGTGAAAACAAAAAAGATTTCTTTGGCATACTCTCCATCTTTACTGGAGCTTTTGTCTTCATGGATGAATAATCTGTTAAAATGTGTGTGTTTTAGGTTCCAGATAAAGTCCGACTGAACAGAAGAGCACAAGGGACGGTGGTATTCATGAACCCGGCTCCAGAGACGCTGACTAATTGCACTCTGACTCTCTCTGGAAGTGGCGTGTGGAAGGAGGAGTTTGAATTGAAGTAAGTGTGTGTGTGTGTGTGTGTGTGTGTTGTGTGTGCGTGCTTGCGTGCGTGCGTGCGTGCGTGTGTGTGTGTGGTCCTTTTCATACTGTGTTTCTGCAAAAGTGCCGTAACGAGCTCTGCCGTCATTTCGCCTTTGGACGGTGATACAGCAGCAGCGTATTGGCTGAATTTTTTATTTATCTACTTGCTGAATCTGTAGAGATTGTACAGATTCTAATTTAATCCTCACAGTATTTTCAAAATGACAAAACTTTTATTTTTACCTGGTTAGAAAACCATTTGTATTCCACCTTCTGGTAGGCACAGTAGGCACTTGCCATTTCATTACATTTCTCCTTCAGTTTCACGTTCAGTTTGGGCTAAAAAGTTCCTGGTTGGGCGTTTAAAAAAATAAATGTACATAAATGCCATAAGAGAAGTAGTGAGGAGGATGATGTTGGTTACATTGGAACAGCACACCATCACGAACGCGACACAGCATTTTTTATCCACATATCTATCAACACCAGAGTTTTTTTCTTATTATTTATACTCTTTGTGTTACCTACAGGATTCCAGATTTGAGGAAGAACAATCAAATAACTGTTAAGTTCCCCTTTAAACCGTACAAGACCGGGAAGAGGACTATGATGGTCGACTTTGACTGCTCCGGCTTCATTGACATCCAGGCCAGCTGCTCTTTCACCGTCGTTTAAATGTTCAGTATCGCTCAGTATGAGTCAAATATGTTTATTCAGGAACAACATGTCGGATGTTTGACTGCATCTGCATTATGGTGGGTTTTCTGGTACTTTTACTCTTGGTACGTTTTTTAAACACAAGGTGGTGCTGTTGCATGTTAAGCAGACAAAGGTGATTTACATTATGACTTAATTTCTGATTAACCTATGGCATGCCTTATCAAGTCGGAAATGCATACATCTTTTTTGCATTAAAAGCATTCTTTTGTGCCCCTGAAAAAGTTGAAATGTTCGGCTTTTCTGTTCAGCAACATACTGTTGAAACAATAAGAAGAAATAAAAAGAAATGATGGAACCAACAAGCCTGCGTGCTGTCCTCTTTCTTTATGATCTGAATGTTCACACAAGTCTAATAAAAGCTGCAACAAATATAAAGTCCCTGATCAACAAAATACAACATCCTTTACATGCATGTTGGAGACAGTGTGTTGGATTTTAGGAAAACATGATGACAAAATAACATTTTTTTAATGCAGCAAAAGTTGCAAATTAATGAACAGAAAATGCAGTTTTAGTGCTGTCAGCATATATTTTGCTCTTTATATTTTTCTCACTATGTCGTTGTATTTCATTGCAATATGTAAAATTTATGTAAACTCTATAAGTCCTGCAGCTCTATGGAATCAGCACAATCACGGCTAGAAGTGGGCACAACTGGGATTTTTATTTTTTTGTTGCAAAATAACACTGTTATACTGACAGAAATTAGGAAAAATATTCTCTGATAAATTAGAATAAAAACTGTTTTTATATACAACACTTTTCCAAGTGTCACAGGAAAAAAAAAATACAACATTCTGCACATATTGAACAATTTGCCTTTTAACAACCTCTCTTCTCCTGTCCTCTCCTCTCTGCTCTGTGTAAATGCCTGCAGTTCGTTGCTGAATTTAATGTTTTTAACAGGATGTAGTTATTCCGGGATGTTCTTCTGCTACACCTCGACCCCACCCTTCTCTTTCTCCAAAATAGAAACCAAACAACTGCTGCTGTCTGTCTAATGATGCGTTCAATGCTATGGGAAAGATGCAGAACAAACGAACTTTCACCTCGAAAATAAAACATTTCTGCCTTAACAAAACAAACTTCTTCATTAAAGCTCCTTTCTGAGCCTGATGATGTTCACATTAATGCTCCCAGTCAGGACTTAGCGTTGTTTGACTGTTTTTGGAACTTTGTTCGTGTTCGTGTTTATTTAGGGTATGTACAGTAAGATTAAAAAACAACAACATATCACTAAATAATAGACCAACAAAATTGAACAAAGTTGGCAAAAATACATACTGTGTACATGCAACATACATGTTTAAATATTAAATAAGTTAATGTATTTGTATATATATATTTGTGGTATAAAGTAATTAAATAAGCAAATAAATTAACTGTAATGTAAAGAGATGCATGTGCATAATGAGAAGTAATATATGGACAAAGATGTGTTTTTGGTAAATAATTAAATTAAATTAAATTAAAACATTAATCGACATTATCTGAAAAGGCCCTTTGTAGTTAAATAAAAAAAACTAGACAGATTTAAGCCCCATCTCTTTTGGGGCTTTACTTTTAAGTAAAGTTACTATTACATATATATTTTGGTTCCTGCTCCTCCTTTTGTATAACTTCATTGTATGTATATGTATCTATTTGTGGTTACCCCTTTATTGGCCTTTATATATATTTTAATATATATCTATATGGTTGTTTATATTTGTCATTGTATTGGAAACAATTAAAAATACATATATGTAAACAGACTAGCTTATTAAGATTTATTTTTCCATTGAATTATAATTATTGTTGTGTTGTTATTAATTTCAGTGTTTGAAAAACTCCTTTACCGCGGACTCTCTCAGTAGATGCTACATCTAATTTGACCACCAGACGGCGCACTAGGCACTCAAAAGTCCTACAACTTCCAAAGGACTTGAATGCAGCGTGACAAAGGAAGAGAAACCGATACAGTTCTCTTCGCCCCATGTGTCGCCCCCACAGGCGAACGGAGAAGTTTCTACAGCTAACCGGCAAGTTCCTCACCGTACCCCGCTACTTATAACCCCCCGCACGGCCAGAGGAAAACCAGCAGCGTGGGCCTGAACCACCAGGAGAAAATAAGTACGCAGAGTAATGTCAGTTTTAATAGAAAATTTCAGGTGCCGGTAACGTTAACTAGCCCGTCGTCCGAGTGTTTTGTATCCGATAAAGGAGGACCTCTCAGCGGTGTCGCTTTCTTTCAGAACCGGCAGCCGGTAAGAAGTGTAAGAGCCTTCCCACCGTTCCTCATAGACCTTAAACACAGCTCTTAATATTAGCATTAGCATAGCTAGCTGTGGTTAGCTTGCCGTCTTTGCTGTTGTCTTACAGGGAACTTAAAACGCCACTCGAGTTAGCATCACTTAGCTAGCGAGCTAACTTAGCCGTTAGGCAACAAGAAGAGTGGACGTAGCGCTAGTTTTAACAAATTATCTCCGGTTTGAACAAAAGAAACTCGGGAACAAAATGTCAAGGTGTAACCTCTCTTTAGAGTAAACTTTTAGGGCTAGTTTTCACACACTGTCATCCTGCTTGAGATGGTATTAGCAGACAAGCTACATCACTACGAATGTCAGTTAGTTAAGCTAACGTGTATTTTCTTCGCTGGCATGTACAGTAAGATAAACCGGGTTAAATTGATTAAAGACAAATTTCTTTGGATAATGTGCTCATTATAAAATATTAAGACTTTAATTTGGACTAATAGTTGTGAGTTTGTGGGCACCACTCAATTAAAACTAGTTTAACACAACAGCCGTACAGGAAGTAAAATAAAACCATAATAAGTTGATTTTTATTTTGCTGAAAATGGTTCATAAAGAGTCTGACCAACATGGCATTTTTAGAGGGTGATTCAATTCATGGATTGCATTTAAAAAATAATAAATAAAAAAAAATTATTAACTAACACTATTTCTAAATCACCTCAAGCATTGTTTTCTGCATTTTATATTGTGTAGTATTATTTGTATATTGGGCATATCAGACAACATTAAAGCTGACACTGATGAAAAAATGCAGTGATGGGCCAATACCTGCCAATAATAGCAGTGAACTGATATTTTTGTTTGGTTCTTATGTTAAGAAACTTATTCTAATCACTAGAAACACCCCTCACTACTGTAATATAATTATTTAAGGTTATAGCTACTATTGTAGCTAAATTGCAGATCCTTTCATACAAAAACTGTAGCTTAATCTACAGTATTCAAAATGACCATAATGGTAAACCTCTCCATATTAGTTTGAACAAAACTTAACCTTTACCCAGGGGTATCTAATAAACTGCCCACTAATTGGATACAAAATGCGTAATGCTCGCTGCATATTTTATCAGTAGTCCAGGTGCTGTTTATACTGCTCCCAGTTACTTTTTATGGAGGCATACTTCCAAGTGTTGAGTTTGGAGGAAGTGCATGAGGTTCCCTCTGTCAAGTGTCATTTGACAGATATCTATTCAATACATTGATGGTAACCTGTGTTTAATCTTTTCAGGTATCACTTAAAAAGAAGAAATGCCTCAGAAACAGAAGTCCAAGTCCTGGACGGAGTTGAAACAAAGTGGAAATGAAAGTTTCAAGGCGGGCCAGT
The DNA here is from genome assembly GCA_903364295.1 of Serranus cabrilla. NCBI lineage: Eukaryota > Metazoa > Chordata > Actinopteri > Perciformes > Serranidae > Serranus > Serranus cabrilla. The sequence goes on along the minus strand of CAFUXE010003135.1, from coordinate 245,526 downwards.
ACGGAGAGGCCACCAATTTTTACAGCCAGGCGATCAAAGAGCTGGAGAAGTCCAGTAAGTGTTGCTTAAACATTGCCTGTAGTATTTAGATGTACAGTAGGTGTAAGGTTATTGAAAAGTAGCATGAATGATAAAGCCATATCTGCATGCTGTTTTAAATTACATTTATTAAAATCAAGAGTGTTTTTATCCCAGTCTGAACTTTGTCCGATTTAAAAATATGTTTTAAATGGTTACCACACCAATTTGCATACTGATACGTCTAATACAATGAAAACTCAGTCTGGTGTAGATGAAAAAAATATTTTTGTCTTTTAAATGGAAATTATTTTTGAAACACAGTTACACAGTGTAATTTCTCTCTTCAGATAAAAAGAACCCAGAGGATTTGGGCATTTTGTACTCAAACCGTGCAGCCAGCTACCTGAAAGATGGCAACTGTGCAGAATGTGTCAAAGACTGCAATATGTAAGTATTTTTATTTGTAGTTTACTACTTTGTATTTATTCCTAATTTTACACAGCTTTATTTGTGTTTTGTGCAGTTGTTTTCATTTTTATAGTGTTTTTTTTTTCAAATATCACTTTATTTTAGTTATACCACATTATTTTAAATGTTTATCTTCCATCAAATAAAGACAGAGGCAGATTAAATATCAATTAATGTCAGATTTAAGTAATTGATTAATGCCTATTTAGCCTTATTTTAGTGCATTTTTGGTAGAATTTATTTTGGTAGTTATTTATTTTGAAGTTAAGCCGCTTGTGTCCTAAATATTTTGGCCATGACGTTTTCAAAATAACCCAAACGTAGGAAAAGAAAGCTCCAGATTGACAAACATAAACACACATTTGAGCTCTATTTCAGTGAATAAAGTGATAATCTATCATGAATGCGTTTACCTGACCAGGCATGCATCACTGTGTTGTAGTAAGGATATTTTTTTAGCCGTTGATTGTCTGTTAAAGCTTTAAGTCTTTACCTTGTTACATCTGGAGATCGAGTCTGTTTTGTCATTGTAAGTCATCTGAATGAAAGCTTGTAAATTGACCATTTTTTCTCTCAGGTCCTTGGAGTTGTCTCTGTTCAATGTGAAGTCCCTGCTCCGTCGTGCTGCTGCCTACGAAGCTCTGGAGCGTTACAGGCCGGCTTACGTAGACTACAAGACCGCTCTGCAGATCGACTGCAACATAGCAGCTGCTCACGACGGCACCAACAGGTACCTGAGCTGCAGGCTGGGCCGAGTGGGGAAGACGTGTCAAATATCACAAGAGGCAAACTGACCTTTTCAGATGTATCCACTTTGAGAATAATTTAAAAAAAGACACAAAAATACTGAATGTTGTCTCACTCATATGCACATCTGTGTCCGGTATTTGTCACTGTGCCAAAACAAAAACATGAATCCACATCTATAACTTTGACATATTTGGGCTTCCTGTTCCTACAGAGCACTTTAGTCAGTTTGCCATCTGGTTTGTGAGAATGTGTGCACCAACAGTTTGTCTCTGTCAACCTGTTGTTAAAGTCAGCATGGTTTTATCTTTCCAGGCATCTTTCACTCTCTCTTTGCTCTGTGTTATCTGCCCGTTTGTTGCCCGTGTTGATTTTGGCAGCTTATTTTGGTTTAGTGTGCAGATGCTTATTGGTTTTAGTCACATTTTAGTCATTTTTATCCAACATAAGCCCTACATTTTTGTCTGGTTTTAGTCGATGACAATTCAAGATGTTTTCGACCAGTTTTAGCTGTCAAAAAGTCATTGCATTTTTGTCCCTTTTTTAGTCAAAATGTTCCACTTTAAACCAGTGTTTATTTGCTATCTTTTAATTCTTAGTGTCTGTGTCAAATGTCTTTGTTAGTTTTTATTTTTTGTAAGCCTAAGTGTCCTTGGTTTTGTTTCTAATCAGAGGAATTGAGTTTTAGAAATGATGATAGTCATCCTCATCATTTTATAATGATGATTTCACTCAGTCTAGTCCAGAGAAAACAAATAATTTGTCAATTTAGTCAAACCTATTTCTTGTCATTACAATATGAAGTGTTTGAATGGTAAAGAACGCAGCTTTGTGATTACTAACATTCCTCTTGGCTCATTGCCAACCAACATGAAAACATATGCACTAACCAACATCACAAATTGACCCACAAACTTTGTGTGTGTTTCTCAGGATGACGAAGGCGCTCACAGAGGCAGATGGGCCGTCATGGAGGGAAAAGCTTCCCCCCATCCCCACCGTTCCCATGTCTGTGAAAGAGAAGCTCGCCCAGAAAGCTACAGCCAACGCTGCACAAACCAACCCAACACCCAAACAGAACGGCACCAGTCAAACAAACAAACCTGGTGAGGAGACTTCTCGTGTCATTGTGTTAATATTCATTATTATGAACCAAATATGTTATTTTTATTTAGCTTAAAAGAAATAATTTGTGTCAGCTAATGTATTTTTAGATACCAGTATGAAAGTGACGTTCCTTTATTTATTAAAGTGTTATCTCTTTAGCCCAATTGCATAGAAACTAGTTTTTTGTTTTTAAACCTGGAGATGTTTAAAGATGTACGTTTTATGGCACATTCTCTGATTTCTACCAATCATTTTTTTCTGTGTATGAAGGCTGATCCACGTATAAATCCATCTTTTCTGCTTCTTTTGAACTCTTTTTTTTCTTCTTCTCTCCTCATCAGCTCCCAGTGATAAAGACATAAAGAAAGGCCAAACCCTGAAAGAAGAAGGCAACGCTCTGGTGAAGAAAGGAGAGCACAAGAAGGCCATAGAGAAGTACAGCCAGAGCCTCAAACATAACCCCACCGAGATCACGACCTTCACCAACAGGTGGGTCGCATCTTCCTTCTACATCCATATTTTTATCTGTTTGATGGCCGATAGAACGGTGGTTAGTGATGGGAACTATGTTTGAGGTAGGCGTTTAAATCGCAGGTGTCATTATGATACGAAATAGAAATTTGATTCAGGGGCCAGCGATTGATTTAACACAACATGTTACATTTATATCAACTCACAAAAAGAAACACGAAATTATGATTGTAACCATTTTATTTCTGAGCTCTTCCAGATATTTAAATGAAAAACAATCCATTATTTTTTTAATACAAAGAATAACAAGAGAGCTTATGTCCACTATCAAGTGCAAATGTTTTTCATGGGTTAACTTAAAGAGCCTGTGATGATCTTTTAATTATGATCGTTGATAAATCTTAAGATATAGAACATATCAATGTCTGTGTGCTCAGCTTACTTCCCCAAACAAAACAGGGAGATGGTCAAAACAAAAGCGTATATTAAAGACGGCGATATGCATCGATGCAGTCGGATCGTTTACAGATTAATCGATATTGATCTATATCGATGTATCCTTACACACCTAGTTTGACGTGACCTTTTCTGATGTTCAAACAAACGCCTGCAGGCCAATCAGAACTTCTTTTGGACACACGTTATTAATGTAAAGCCACCGATCCTCTGAATGCTCCAGGTTTCTACTTTGTGTTTGTAAAATAGAGGTGTGTTTATACAGTGAGGTCAGGTCGTCAGAAGGGCTTGATGTGCCAGTTATTTTCTGAAATATTTGTTTAATCATTATTTGTTCGGTTTAAGAATGTCAGAAATGAGTGAAAAATATCCATCGTAGTTTTTAATATCCTCTTTTGTCAGTCCAACACCCACAAATATTCAGTCAGTGATATAAAAAAAAGAGCAGGAAATCTCCACATTTAAGAGGGAAATGTTCTGCAGTTAGATGAAAAATCACTTAGTCATCTAATTGCTGCAGCTGTATTTTACAGTGTGTGCAGCTCTTTCAGGTGCTGCTCACCAAACACACCTATCGCTTTACCCCATTCAGAAGTAAGAAGCACCATCTTGTGGCACAACAGCAAACCACAGCAAATTATTCAACAGCTGCACCAAATGTCCCTCGTCTTCTATTGGTTAATATATTTTTAATCAGTTAAATTATCAAGTGAAATTTGCTAATATTCAATTGATATCCCTCGCTGTATCACTGACTTGTGTTCAATCATTTTATGTTTTAAGTTGTTTTCTTTAAAGGTTTAAACACACGAGACATGTCTTGATATAAGTTGTATGTTGTGTGTGTGTGTGTTTGATCAGGGCGCTGTGCTACCTGTCAGTGAAGCAGTTCAGAGACGCTGTCAGGGACTGTGACGAGGCACTCGTGATTGACAGCAGCAACATCAAGGCTCTCTACAGGAGGGCTCAGGCTCACAAGGAGCTCAAGGTGAGAGCGCCATTCTCCGTCACTGCACTTCAGCTCCTCGTTTCCACACAAGAGTAACGCAGATGGTCTCAGAAAGCGTCTGTCGTGAGGATTTCAGGGCGGGTTGCACAATAAAAAGCATTGCCTGCGTGATAATTGCTGATGTTTCCCCTGGCAGCTTCTCCTCATCAGTATTCAGCACACACACAGAGGACACGGTTAGCTCAGCACCCGCAGCTCCGTACAGTTGCAGCTGTCGACGTTGTGTTTTTCAGGGTTGGATTTTGGGAATAAATGTCCAGAAAAGAGTCATGACTCCCTGAATAAACATAAACCAGCAAAAAGATACCAAATTACTACACATAAAGCTTGTTTTCAGACCATTTCTAACTAGTTTTAACATCCATCTTTACCTGGATATCAAGGACAGACGCATGTTATCCATCCCAGGTCTTGGTGAAATATGTGCGGTTAATGGTCATTTTGGAGGCTGCAGTTTGTGGTGCTTTTGAAATTGCATAATTTTAGCATATTTAATTTACCCCATTTAGTTCCAGCAAGATAATTTCCTGGGACACACCATGTTTTCTGGCATGTCTGCTCACCATATTTGCACATCAAGATTTGACAGCAATACGAGAACGCCTGGTGTTAAAGTGAATATGGAGATACAGATTACACGTTGTTACCTTGAGTCAATGGGAACATTATTTTACACAGTGTTTACCTTAATATGAACGTTTTGTCCGGTTGAAAGATTTGTGTCTGGGATGAAAACCTACAGTGAAAACTGGGCAGTTAAAGGTGGAATTCCCGTCTCTGCCTTCCCAACCCACAGGAGGGTTTTTTGTTACTCTAATCATTCCTATTAATTCTGAGTTTCTTTTTTATCTGGAGCATTCACTCCAGAAACCTGATGTCGCTACAGACACCATGCACTAAAACAGAACTTTCTTGGGCTGCAATACGTAGACTTTTTCCTGTGGGAATTGTGGGAGATCGTGCACTATACATCTGCATTAACTGCCCTGCTGTAGTGACACAGCTGGTTTAAAATCTTCACTTTTCCTTTTGTCAGCATCGTAGACGTAACAGCTGTCCACTTAATATATAAAAGTCCTGCACTCCAGCTTTAAACATAGAAGTTTTATCTTTTCAGGAAGCAATCAGTGCACTTAATACAGGATTTTGCCAAATTAATAAATGTAACTGTAACTTAAATTGTCTCTGAAAATAATGCAGTTACCATTCAGTTTCTTACTCTTATTTTTTTCATTCCTGCAGGAAATCAAAGCCTGCGAGGACGACCTGAACACCCTGCTCAAAGTGGAACCAAAGAACACGGCCGCGCTGAAGCTGCTGCAGGAGGTGCAGAGGAAGAAGTGACGACACATCAGGGACTCTGGAGACGGCGGTAAGGATCTGTCACTGCACTGCGTACAGGAGGGAGGGGAAGACTAATCACTGATGTTTAGATCATGAGTCAGGTGACAGAAAGAAAAAAAAAAAACAGCCGAGCAGTGACACGATTCAGCCGCTTAAAGTCAAAGACTTGACCTGCGTTTCCTAAAAGCTTCATTCACACCAAACACGTGTTTGACCGGTTCACTCTCCCGGGAACAAACACGGGATTGGTCCTGAGACGCTTCTGGGAAAATGCAGCTTTGGTTGATGAGAAGTGAGGGTGTATCAGGAAGACACCTTGGCCATGTTTGTATTCACCAGTTTTAATGTCACTGAGTATTTATGGTTATTTATAAGAGCTGAAATGATTGACACACATCATAGTTCTTACTGGGAATAAGCCTTTACTATCACATGTAAAAGTTGAGTTTAGCAGGTTATTGGCACCATGTGGAGCTCTGAAAACTTAAATGTCTTAGTCACTCTGTGCATATCTCAGTGGCATTAAATTATCTTAAAATGACAATAACATAGTAATGATTATATTCGCTCCTATTTCTGGGACAATATGTCGTGAAAAGTGATTTCTACGTTACCTGAAGGCCACCATAGGTTCTGCATCCTCTCTGCTAGATGTCACTAAATCTGACACACTGTCAAAATAATAATCTGCAACTATTTGACTATCAAGTAATTGTGCAGCTCCACTGCTACTTTTAAGAAACCCACATCCAAATCAGACCAACCTGCCTGTCTAAACGTTGGCGTCTGTAAAGGTTTATTCTGTGTTTTAATTACAAGTAAACAACCATTTTTCATGTAAAGTTCTACACTCAGGTAGTTTACTTATTTATCCTATTTGTTTTTCTGAGGCTGTTCAGTATGCGAGTGTTTGTCCCTCTCAGTGGATTGATATTTCCTTTCCTCTTCATATATTTCTGGATTACTCTGATTGTCGTGAACTCTACTTACAAGTCCAAAATGACATGAAGGGAGCATGACTTCATTTCTACGTCAGTTTTGAATCTAAACATCTAAGGTCATCCCGTGGATACAAAAACTTTTCTTTTCCTGCCTCGTTTCAGATTTCTGTCACTCCACTGAGTTATATTCATGTTTGTTTTATAACGTTTAGGATCAGAGAATCAGTTTCTCTTTCTGTTTAAAAGACAAATTTGTGAACCACGTAAAACTGTCCTCAAACGGGTCATCAAATACAAAGTACTGTCCCATTCTGCAGTATATTTTTTTCCATTCATTGTATTATTGTGAAACAAGTACAAATCGCTCATCGGTGTTCCTCCTGTAGCTTGGCAATCTCCATCTTGCCTCAAGTGCCTGTCTTCTTCCTCCGTCTGCTGCTCTGTATTAGTTCTCCGCTAAAATGTTAGTTTCTGGTTTAAAAAAAA
>CAFUXE010003135.1:203341-238435 GCA_903364295.1 Serranus cabrilla | reverse complement strand
AAAAAAAAGCACCTCAAGAGTACCGTGGAAGATAAGTTTGCGAAACACACGCGACCACAGCCCGACACTACCGGAAACTGAGCTCCTTTGTTTTATCTCACTTTCATCACATTTCTGCTGTTTTTGTAATTAGCTTCTTTGCTTCTGTTTTAACTGCAAATAAACGTAAATAATGAACAGAAACAGAATTACAATGTCTTTTTATGATATTAAAGCAACGGTTCTACATTTGGGGAATGTGGGTATTTGTTTTGGGCAACAAGATGAGGCATTTTCGGAGCAAACCGTTCTGGGACTCTTGGAGAGAACGGCCCACTGGAGATCTCCCCGGAGAACTACGCGCCATTTAAAGGTCTTTTTTTCCTCTTGGTTACCCACCTCCAATAGGAAAGTAATGTCAGCTAGACAGCAGTTAACAAGTCAAAATCCTGTCCGCAGAACAAACTGTAAAGCCTGGAATTTGTCCTTATTTTCTTCATTTTGTGTGTTGTCCGTTATTTAAACTGGCAGTTGCCTGTGCTGCATTGGTTGTGATCAACCAGTCATTGTACGCTTTGATTATTTACAGTTCCTCCTATGAACATGTTCATCAGGGAGCTTTAGTGGAGATGAGGAGGATTTTTGCTACCTTTTGGACAGCCATGCTAGCTGTTGCCAGTCTGCAATGCTAAGCTAACTAGCTGTAGCTTCATATAGACAAAATTGTGTCAACAAATGTATAGAAAATATTTATAAGTCATACCGTTGTATATGGTTTAGTTGGAGAGGAAAACTAGTAAAATGTTGTGCAGAAAAATGCGTTCAGATAACACAGAGGCTTTCAGCCATTTATATTCACGGTTATCTCACTAATGGATATTCAGCTGAATCGTCGTGTCTTATAATCACAATCCACATCCAATTTCAGGAATCCCCAGCTTGCAGCTGAACATCACACTAGAAAAAACATGTTTTCATGTTTGAGCTTCTCCCTCCTCGGCTGCACATGCAGACAATCTCAAATCGAAAGTGCAACTAACACATTAAGATAAGAGACGTTTGTGTTGGCAGTGAACTCAGACATGACTCTTTTCACAGATCCGGTCCAATCTGAACAGACAGGAAGCCAAATGACTTCTTTATAAGGAGAGGGCATTTGCAGAAGAAACACAGGGCACAGCTTGTTTGTCTCGAGACTTAAGTCAGGAGATACAGTTAAAAGTTGTCTGTTAAAAAAGTAATTTAGATTTGATACGGTATAGAAGTCTGTCCCTCCAGTATATCCAGCTGCATTAACCCTTGTGCATAACTTTGTTAACAATTGTTTGATCGTTTCAGCTGTTAATGCATATGGCAAATTTTGGCTAGAGTAAGATTAAATTAAGACAAAAAAAAGAACATTTTTGATACCATCGTCTTTACAGCATAAAATCACAAATGATCTTATCTTGCTGTACATGTAGAGCTCTGGCTTTAAAGTTGTAGTTTTACCAATTTTCCACCAGATTCAGCCATTTTCTCATGTTGACACAAATACATGCTATTTTCCTGGTTTCCACTAGTTACTGCTGCTGTTATGATGGAGCATTGCAGTGTTTGATGCAACGCATCAGCATTAATGTTGTTACTAACAATTAGTATTTCCCAGACTGAAAGAAAAGTCAGCTCATAGATTCTTTTTCATAAATGGTGGCAAATTTTGAAAATGAATTATTTTGAATTGAAGTTGTTTCAAAGACTTTACTCAAAGTGAGTCATAATATAAACTTTTTTGGCAGTTTTTTGATGTACATTTGTCCTCCGGACATCAGAAAAACTTTATTTAAGAGATGCACAAGGGTTAAAAATCCCACAATCTGGCAAGCATTTTGGTTGAAGCCTACTGAATTACATTGTTGAAACAAAGTTTCTCCTCTTTTGTCAACATGTATCCTCTCTCATTAAGCTTTCTACTTTGTGAGTCAGTTAAATGACAAATAAGCGCCAGTGTCCATTTCCATTATCAGAGAAAAAAGTAAACCCAAGCCAGGCAGCATCTGACCTACGTCTCACCCTTGTCATGAAGGAGGGTGGTTTATCTGAATCGGCACTTTTCATTCTGCTGTTTTGTGACCACGAAGTGAGAATAAAAATATGCAAATGCAGCAAGATGCGGATAGTTTTTTAACCAGATCTTGTCCATGCGAACACAGCAGCCTTCTGTTAACCTGCTGAATATTTGTGGGAGAAACCCAAACCCCTGAAAAAGTCTACACATGTTGCAGGATTTTGTTTGTGCTTTAAATCGTCATGCATTGTTTTCCGTTCTTTCCAAAAAAAACTAAACGTTGTGCATGCTGTGCATCAATGAGTGAAAAAAACATGCGGCATTAACAGGCTAGTGGTGATAATAAACAGAACAGGGTTGATTCGGAACTGATAAAACCTTTATTTCACTTTAAATTGTCTTTTACATTTTGTCCTGTTTATAACATGTAAGGTGAAACTAGAGTTGGATTTTTTTAAAAGACATACACAAATCTAGTATTACTTCAATAACCAGGGTGGGGGAAAGGTGTTGAAGGGTTTGTTTTTTTTGTGTAGTTTTCTCATTTTTATTGTTGTCCTTAAGCTAAGTCTAAATTTTCACAACCACGTGCGCACTAAGCAATAAAACCGTCACAGAAGCAAACTTTTTTTTGTTGTTTTTTTAGGATGTTTTTTTTCCTTTTTATTTTAAGCATAATACTGGTCAGTAAAAACAAAATGATTTGAGATACCAGATATACAGACAGGCTCGGTGCCACATTCACTACTGCATGGGATAATTTTTTTCCTTATAAAGCGTAGAATAACTGCCTTTTTGTTCAGCTAACGAGAAAAAGAGCGGCAGGGAGGAATAATTTTTTTTTTACCTTTTAAACTTCAGTGCATGAAAACATTTGTCCCCAGCAAAAGAAAAAAAACATTGAGACACATGACTTTTCTACACCTAAAGAGTGGAATGTCGAGATGGTTAGTGACAAGGTTATTGTGACACTGAGTGGATAAGAAATATAAAATCTTTTGGGGAGCGAGGGGCTTTTGATAGACTGACATTTATCAAGATATTTCTCAAAGTGGGGCTTTTGAACATACAGTATCTCTATGTGCAGGGGCTCGTTGAATCGAAACCACAAGGAGTGATTTTCTCCGCTTCAAATGTAAAATATGAAATCTGAAAAACCAGAAAAATGTACCGTTTACTACTGATCGAGTGCTTATCGCTTTTCTAAATTCAGTCAAAAAGATAACCCAATACATGCATGTTTATGAACTCTAGCCTGAAAACATTAACCGTGATCCAAACTACAGGTTCTCACTTCCACTAACAGATGATTGGCTGATCGGCTGCCGGGAGATTTGGCTCCTTCAAAACATTGACCTGTTGTGGACTCAAGGGGGACACTTAAAACCACTGCTTCCTGATTTTAAATTTAAAGTTTAACAAGTCAAGTTAACATTTTTTAGCCAGTTTTCAAGGTCAAAACCAGGTCAACTTTTGTGTTGAGGGCAGTAAACATCAATTTTGATGATCTGACGTGGAGCGATAACTGCCCTGACTGCTGTTCAGATTTAGGGAATAAGGAAGCAGGAAGTTGAAGTGTCATTCCAGTGATTGTAATTTCTCAGGCTATGCTTGCGGTAGAGTCACATGCTGATAATGTCTTCTTGTTAGCAGATCACACGTTCACTGCCTGATCTGTACCAGAAACCTGATTTGTTCTGCGGCATGTGCAAAGACTGTTGAGGTTGGACATGCTGTGTAGTGCAGATAACCTTCCTCTGCCTTCTTGGTGCTCTTTAATGCATTTGCAAGAATCCACCGCACCTGTACGAAATACAGCCAATCAGAGCCAAGTGGCCTCAGACACAGCTGTCAATCACATCATTGATTGGAGTAAAGATGCTGTTACTGTGTTGCCTATTTCTCATGTTTTCTGGATAATTTTAGTGACTTTTTAGCTGTAAAATGACAGTTTGATGGGCGTCTCAGTGATCCTCACCAATAAGTTGCCTGCATCGAAAAGAGAAATAAACTATCTGGATTCTAACAGCATGTCGGCGTCCTTTGTGTCCGAGGGACAGGACAGGACCTGAACAAATTGGGTTTCTGGTATAGATCGTGCAGGGACACACACGACTCAGCAGTGTATGGAAACTAAGTTTTTGCAGACCTGTCAGTACAAGCACTTTAAGGGGCTCATAAGGAGGGAGGGGAGAAAAAAGTACCAAAAAATGCCAAAGCATAAAACAGCAGCTGACTGTAACGGCTTCAAGGTTTTCATTGCAAGCAGGTGTTAACGAACAACATCGACAAAACCGTTTTGTTTTTCAAAAGACAGATTTACAGTTAAGCTCTAAAAATGTTTTACAATTTTACAGTTTTCAAAAACCGGAAGGAAAAGACTGATTTTTTTTTTTGTTATAGACACACACACAAAAAGAAAAGAGCAATTGCAAGGGGAAATGAACATGTTAAGGTATTAACTTCAGGGACAGCAGTACTGATGTTCAACAGCACCTGGACTGGAGGTGGATCAAAGGGAGCAGGCAGGTCCCAATTATGAAAATCTTCTCAGACATTAAGATGGAATGCATGATTTTTGTTTTTAGTAAGTTTTCAAATCAGTTTTAGCTCCGAACTGAAAGTACGCAGAATGGGTTTGAATAAAACTCTGGGTCTCAGTTAGAAAAGAAAAGAAAAACCGGTGAGTGTTTGATTACACAGCAGGTAAAACACTTTTGTTTTTAGACTTGTCAGTGTCACAATACAGCCTTGTAGGAGGACCCTTCTGTATAAACCTCAGCAGAATTGCACTGCTGCTCAAACACACCCCCTCCCAGCTGAATATTGTTTGTTTTTTTGCCATCAAACGATGATCTGGTGGAAAGGTGGAGGAAAAACTAAGCATCACAGTGTTTGTTGAAAATAAACGGACAGTTTAATAACCATTTTTTTGTTTTGTTTAAATTGGAATAAAACCAGCCATTTGCCAGTACACTAAGAAAAGCCAAAAGAGAAGGGATGGACAACTATATGAGTGCATTAACTCACTAGAGCGAGGAGGGGGGAAGGGACGGGGTAGTGGACAACTATATATGTGCATTAACTTACTAGAGGGTAGGGAAGGGGGTGAGAGAACATACTGAGGTGTTAGGAAGGAGGGAAGAGGAGTGAGGGAAGAACGGAAGGAATGGAGGAAGAGGATTTAACGAGGAGAGTAAAACTTGGGGAATGTGGGCTCTAAAAGATCATTTATTTCGTAGTCTGGGATAAAAACCCTTCCTGCGTGCTATAAGACTAGACTGACCAGTGGGTTTAGTCTGCTGGCCTGCCTTGGAGTGCCATGAACAAGAGGAGGGGAGGAGGAGGAATGGAGGGATCGTGGGGTGATGGAGTAGTTTCTCTTTTCCCACCTCCTTTTTGTTTTTTTAAATATTATCTGTCTGTGAAGGTCAGGTACTATTCATGCTGTTGGTTATACAGAAGGGAAGTCAGGAGGCTGGGCTTGAAAAAGTGGGACAAGGGAATGAACGGGCTGTTTATGTGTACGAAGAGAGGAAGAAGAGAAGAAAGAGGAAGAGAGATAAAAGGAGGAGGAAGAGAGTGGGGATGGGTTAACAGTGAAGTGCGCTCTAGTTCTCTCCGTCGCCAGTTTCGGCCTCGTCTCCCTGGTTTTCTGATGTCCACAGCTGCAGAGGAAGAGAAGAGATTATTTTAGTCATCCGGTCAGTGCAACAATAATGTGACAACTCACAAGTTTCTCCTGATTTACTTCATTTAAAATGCAGAACAAAACAATCACTCCTAAGAACCTGCTTTACGTTTTCTTTAGGGTAGATTCAGTTATTAAAACTATTAAATCACTTGATTGACAGGTTGCCTTTTCAATAACCATGGAGCCATGTCCTATTTACTCTGAACTAGACCATCATTTACTCAATGAAAATCGTGCAATATTTAAAAAGACCTGCAATGGAGATCTTTTTTTTTTTGCAACAAGGGCAGTTGTCTCCTCCTGGCCATTAGAAAGAATCCAGTTTGCACTACTTCCAGCTCTGTCACGCTGTTTCAGGGAATTACTGAGGCCTTTAAAAAATGTTGTAACTATATACTTTTAAAAGATTCATGTCCTCAGTAGGAACCAGTGGACCTGGGGCTGAGTGCCACATACAGGGCTGGGAATTTGGAAAGTACTAACACATTGATCTTGGTGTTTTTATATATTTTGTTGACATGTTGTAACATGAAACTTCATAGTGTAACTTCAGTCATCTACACATGAACAGAAACATAATAGACAGAAACCATGGCCATACAACTACATGCAACTTCTACAACACATCCTGTGCATTTTCACCTACTTTAGATTAGGATACAACACAGCAAATACAGATGTTCTCTGATACATTTCTGTGTATATAAAATTGTCACAAAGTGTGTACTCACAGTGAGGTTGTCCCTTAGTAGCTGCATGATCAGCGTGCTGTCTTTGTACGAGTCCTCGTTCAAGGTGTCGAGCTCAGCGATCGCCTCGTCGAAGGCCTGCAGGGAGGAACACACAGGATGTAAATACTTCATGGAAAGTAATATGTAGCAGCCTTTTCAGACATTTGGAATGATTCTTAGTAGAGTTGGATGTGTAGTTGGACTTGTTTAAGTAGAAGGCCTTTTCATTGCTCCACTTGACTCGAGTGGCCTTGTTAGGTAGTGCAACAGTCTACTTGTTTCTTGAAGAAGGCAGTTCTCTCGAGTCTGAAGGTTTAAATTTCGTGTCCAGATAATGGCTGTCCTATGCCTGAGGACTGCAGGAGCTCAGCAGCTGGCGGGACACTGTTCCAACTAGCAGACTGTCCTGTGGGGGAGGGGCCACCTGTCCCTAACCTGTATTACCATAAAATCTGACGTAAATAAGCAAATGATTATGCACCCACCTGCTTGGCCAGACTGCAGGCCTTTTCGGGCGAGGTGAGGATTTCGTAGAAGAAGACGGAGAAGTTAAGGGCCAGGCCCAGCCGGATGGGGTGTGTTGGCTGCATGTCCTTCTTGCTAATGTCGAAGGCCTGCTGGTAGGCCTCCTGAGAGTTATCCACCGTGTCTGTGCAACACAGATAAAAAGCAAATCAAAAAATAATTACACACCGTCATTCTGGACAATTAATCTCAATGACACATTTACTACATCAGCACACAAACTCTGTGGAGGAGCCTGTTTACTGTGACCTGCAAACTACACTAACAGTCTCTGAGCTGCTCTAGAGCTACATGCTAACCTCCCCACTGCATCAATGTAAACCAGCTGATGTTAACCAGGTGTGTCTACAGTGTTAACCATCTTTGTAGTGAGTGCTAATTGACAAATGGCACACCAAGTAAAATGAATGTCATGGGGGGCTACTTGATTATGGCGTAAAATCATAATCAGTTGTTTTAGGAAACGCTAAGACCAAGATTATTTAACAGTATTACTCAATGACTGTGGAAACAAAGATTCTCTTTCCGTCCTCTTGGCCCAAGTTGATATAAACATGCCGTTGCCTGGCTGAGAGTAGTTTGGGCTTTTGGAGAGGGGTGAAAGTGCACCGCTGGATTTATAACAAAAGACTAACAAGAGCATTATTGTAAAATTAACATGGCTCTAATATTTTTCCTAAGTATCTTGTTTTCATATGGGTTGGAAGTCAAAATTGTACTAAATATTAAATGTAATGATCCAGCTCTAAATATCATTAGATTTTTGACCCAACAGAAGTGTGTAGCTGTGTCCGTTTCTGCAGAGACCCCAACCTCTGCCTGGGAAACCAACAAACTGCTACAGACTAATCGTACTCATTCTGCCTTTAAGAATCAGACTATTCAGACTATTTAAATGATTCAGCAAGATGGAAAGTCAGGGGGTCACCAAAGTTATTATAATTCATCCTTAGGGGAATATGAATTTATGTATAATTTGTGCAAATCCATTTTGTCGATGCAGAAAAGAAAAATCACATGAAAATTGACTCTGTACAAATTCCATGACAATCCAGTTATTTGTTGAGATATATCAGCCTGGATCAAAGGGAAGAACCAACCAGAGTTCAGTTACTGATGTGGCAAAATAAATGAAAACATAAAAATAAAAATCCCATGTTAATTCCATGTGTGTCTATACGAAACCTTTGCTTTAGGACAGTTAGTGCACATGCCAACCTGCCATCAGTAAACCCAGTAGGAGTACTTTGCCACTATCTAGTCTCAATGTCCTATACAATGGCTGCTAACATTATGGGTTACTGTCTCCTGGCAACAGTCAGAATGAGTCTCACCATTAACAACGGGAGCCGGAGCAAAAGGATATAAATAGACGACAGAAGAATTGTTTGATGAAATGATTAGCTGATATTTTTCTGTAATATTCATCTGATTCTTTGTTTGTGACCTTTTGAAGGTGTTACAAGTGATTGTATGAATAATGTGAACAAGTGACATCATGGCCGAGGCTGTTCCCATAAACCGTGACACTTCATGTCTCTGCCAGGACACACATGATGAAAACATCCTTTAATTTGTTTTTATTTCCTACACTATCCACACAGGGAGTTTGCGCCTTAGAGCAATGTAGCAGATTATCCATTTGACCTTTTGCCACACAATATAAAATGCAGTGTAGAGGCTGACCATCTTCTCAGTCTTTATTGGTCTCAATGTTTATGCATTATTTAAAGATAGCTAAACTATGTTCTTAACCTCTTCAACTCTTTGAGAACACTGGAATTCTTGGGACAATTTTCCATATTTTGGAGGTTTTAGCAGGATTAATTTTAATGCCAAAGTGGAGTTATTGGTATCAAATTAAGCTACTTGGTTTTTTAAAGGATTTTTTGGAGGCTGAAGGTGTCTGATGAGAGTCGCTGTTGTAATACCAGTGGATCACCAATTAAATGGAGCTTCAAGCTCTCAGCAGTAAAATGGTCACTTTACTGCTAGCAATGAAAATGTTTAACAAGTTCTGTTTAATAAAAAGGATATTTACTCTGAGAAACACTGCAAACAATAACCAACTCTTGTTTGCGCAATAAAAAAAGCACAATAGGTTAGTCTCTGATTAGCCAAGCGCCACACTGAGTAAGGAAACCTCCCTTTAACTGGTTTCAAACTCCCTGAGTCAACAAACAACACTTTTCTCCAATTTCCATTAACAAGACACTGAACACTACACAGCTCCATGTGGAGGAGGAAGCTGGCAAAATTAAATGGAATTCCATTTGAATTTTCTTTATTTACCTTTGCATTAATGCCCTTATTTCTGTATTGTTTTCTTTCTACATTTCTTTATTAATCAGCTGCATTGTATCCTAAACGGCTATGATGATACATGCTGAAACAATATCTACCTGCTCCTTTATTAATGGAATAATCTTGCTTATTTCCCTGACAATCATTAATTGAGAAAGCGTTATTTCCTATTTTGTCTAATTCACACACTCACCCTTCTTTGTTTCCCCAGCGGCCACCTCTGACAGGTATCTGTAGTAGTCTCCTTTCATTTTGAGGTAGAACACCTTGCTCTCCGACTGAGATGCATTGACGATGAGATATTTGTCGAGCAGGCTCTGAAACAGACAATACAAACAAAGGTTTAACATCAGAATTATGAAGAGCAACTAGCAGATTATTCTGTGTATTCTTTGTACAGCACACAGGGTTAAAAAACTGCCAGTGGACAAGTAAATAGGCTTGATTACTGCAGCCTTTGCTAAATCAAATGTTTGTTTGAGGCGTGGCATTGAAGTTACCAACGGCGTGTGACGAGGGGGGTTTGGGCACAGAACAGACACTGACTGCATGGTAAGCAACATGTATGCCTGCACTGCTGGTAGTCAGAGCTGAACACTTGTGAGCGGCTACTGATCAGCATCAGGCAGCGGTGGAAAGTCACTGAAGCTGGTGGTCTTTTGGCAGCCCACTGAGGCTGCCAGGATGCTTGTGTGGAAGTGCTTGTCAGATGGTAGAAAAGCTTTTAATCTTTAAGAAATGACTTCCTAGTGGTTCTTGGATGCTTGATTTGGAGGATTTTTTTAGGCTGAAGTGTTAAAATTATTTGCCTTTTTTCCAAAGAAGTCCTTAATAATCTTGGAGCACTTTAGATTAATTTGGGGATCCATATGCAAGTCCTGACCCCTCCTGTTGGGAACCACCGTATTGGACCACAGTATGTTGTGTACAAGTACCTTGATTTGTCAGGTGTGTCCGATTTGCTGGATCTGACAAAACTGCAGTCTGTTATTTCATCTATCAACAGTTTTTCCAGAAATGGTACAATTTTGCTATATATATATATATATATATATATATATACACATACTGTGATATATATATATATATATATAATGACATCCATCCATTTGGTGAAACTGTTTCAGACACACTTTTTGTACACTTTCACCCATCTCTGCTCCTTCAACTGTGTCAGTGCCCACTCAGCATGACCAACGAGGCAGTCAGAAGTCTGTAGTGGTTACACGCCCACCAACAGAGCAGTGTGATCAACCAAAAAATGACAAGTACTAGTGTTTCTCGTTGCCATCCAGCAGTGGGCACCACATTGTGAGCAATGATGCACCCACACTTGTTTGTTCCCAATATCAAGTTTGTAGCAGGGTTTAATCCCGACAGAACACAACAGTTGAATTTTAGCCTGCAATGCATGTTTTTTTCAGCATGACAATGTTGGAACAAAACAGCTAAAGGCCTGCTGAGTCCTGCCCTCGGTGAAACACACAGATCCAAGGAGAGGAGAGGAACTGACAGTGAAGACTCTCACACTGTGATAAAATAGAAACACTGCGCTGTAACACGTTTTTGAAAAGAAACAAAAAGAAGCCATAGTTTGTAGTAGACTGACCCAGCTAACATAGCAGGTCAGTTCACTCTAAAATCTAACTGCCTTGTATGTTTTCCATGCATTTTTCTTAAATATACGTAATCTATTTGTTCACAGACCTGTCATTTTTTAATGCAGCATATCAAGAAAATAGCTACTAGTACAAACAATCTCTACCCCATTTCAATACAGAACAAATATACTGTATATTGGGGAAGAAAATACATTTTTACTATTGGTCTAATCAGTTGGTAATAACTTAGATCAAGGTCAGTGACATATTTGTCGTCGTGCGGATGCATCAAAGCGATCCCCTTCTAAGCTTCCTGCTGCTTTAAAGACAGCCTGTCTCCATCCGTCCTTCCCTCCCTTCATTCCTACAGCACCACATCACTGCAGAGGCTTCCCATTTGACCTTGAAGATATTATTAGAAGCCAGCTCAGGCGCTAAAAATTTGAGTCTGGATTGACCTTGAGCAATTTCTGTTCTAACCTACTCAGGACCTTTCAGTGTGAGCCCTCGGTCTGCTCAATCAAAGACTTAAACGGTTTAAAAACTACACAGGATAATTTTTCACAAGCTTCTGACAGCATCTTTGAGCTCCTAATTTTAAACTGCTGAGTAAGACTCAACTCAGTCTGGCGTACGTGTTTCAGGCCGTCGTATGTTAAAGCAAGACTGTCCATAAACTAAAATAGAGGGGATTCTGTGCTTAAGGATAATCAAACAGATTACATGCTGGGTTCCTGAGACAAATTCTCAGCTTTTTGGTTACAGAATTTACAGAATTTTGGGCCATTGGGCACTTCAGTAGCCTTTCCAAATTTCCGAGTAGGCTGCTGAATACAGTCTAATTCTTCGGTCATAAACAGACATTGGGCCTAAAGTTGAGTTCGAACGACATCGTCAAATCGTGTAGAATATATTTTTTTAGGCATTTTTCATTCTTTTTTTTTTCCCAGAAGGGCAAGACATGCAGCAAAAGACTGCATTTACAGCACTGCACTGACTTCCATCGCAGCATACTTTTGGCTTAAGGGCGTGTTGAGATCAACAGCAATGCTCCATCGATAATCCTAGCTTCTGAAAACATCCAGTCATCTGGCACCTGGCTTGACTTTTGCCACAATAAATATATCATCACCTACAGACAACACAGTGCACTGACCAATCACATGCAAACACACTCCTTTGCCTGTACACCAAGTAAAGGCAAAAAAAAAATAGGTAAAAGATCCCCAAGTGAGGTAGCAGCAAAAAGAGGAAAATTAAAGCTTTGTTTGACAACTCAACAGCTGCTAATGCTGCTGCTAGCAACATTACTTTCCCCCACGAGTAAACTTGTGACTGGTATTCTTTCCTCCGCCAGGAGGGATCAGCTCCACTGTGCCTTCTTCCACCATCTCTCCCTTTTTCCTCCACGGCTCCCCCTTTATACCTTCTGTACCACTCGTCCCTGTCCACCATCCATCTTGTCCTCTCTCTCTCTTTCTCCTCTCTACATCTTCACACCCCCTCGCTCCCTGCCGGCCCTTCCCCATCCCTCTGCGTACCAGCACGTCATTGCAGATCTCTTGGAGTTCAGTCTCGATCTTCATACGGTATTCGCGAGCCATCTGCTGTTTCTTCTCGTTCCCTTCAGTCTTCTGCTCGATGCTGGAGATGACACGCCAGGATGAACGGCGGGCTCCCACCTGAAGGCAACAACAGCGACCAAAAAACATTGAAAGACGACATCTTCTGCACATCACTGGATAAACACAACTGAAATTATCCATATTTAGTATGACAGAGTGACCAGAAATAAAAACAATTATTTGGAGTTAAGCCTGAAATAATTTTACTGCATGCTTTGCAGATCATCAGAAAAAAACAAGATTGTAATTTGATTAAATACTTTATTGATTAAATACACAAAAATATAAAATATGAATAAAGACCTTTAATTAATTCAAGATCTTTATCTTTATCATTTTCTCTGTAATACTAAATACACTGCCCATCTATCCCATCCTCGCAGTAGAACATGACGGGGAAGCAGACTTTCATACACTATCATGTGAGATAAGTGTGGCTTATGCCATTTCCTACGTCCATACTAAACAATACAGTGGCTTATACTATGCTCCTTGTTGGGTTACAGCTAGTAGTGAAACATGCAAGATAAAATGTACTGAGCAGTACTCAATGTTGGCAAGCATTGAATAAAAAAAAAAATAGGAAACCTCAATGATAACTGGAGCAGCAGTGCTGGAAAACCTGAGGCTGCTCTTACATAACCTGTGCTTTTATAGTTAGACTATAAAATCTTCATGAAAAAAATTCATAGCAGTGACAAGCTTCACATTATATTAAAAGAAGCCAAATGTCAATATTTTAACTGTCACTGTAAATGCTGAAAACATATTCTTGTAAGATGTATTACAAATCTACGACTCCTTTAATAGCTCACACTAGAGAGTACAACTCTGCTTTCAGAAATGGCTTTTTAACAAGTGATGAGCTAAGACAGGATACGTCACAGTGTACAGTCAAACGCCGCAGCCAGCACATTATGTCCGGTTGCCCCAAACCACCACGAAAATGTTTCCCTAGAAAAATGTGGCAGTCGTTTGAGAAAAGACAGAGGCCATAACTTCTGATGCAGATGTTCCAAGCTGCCACAGGTGTTAAGTCATTATCTTGAAATACATCTTTTGGAGTGCTACAATATGTCGTATATATATGCATCTTTGCTTCCGTTTGTTCTGCCTTGAGCAAATCTGCTTCAGTTTGTTGGTTGGTTCCATTTTCATGTACTTGGTTTGCATAAAATGCAACTGAGGACTGAATGTTTACTCATTCAAATCTGTACATTTATTGTTCAACTTCAAGAGGCTTCGTATTTAGACATTTTTATTCTTCAGCTTAGTTCATGGAGAAAATCTACCTGTAAAACAAGTCGTTAATTTCAGAGAATCTACTATTTGCATATGAGAATATCTGGTATCAGGCCTTTTTGTAATTGTGTGAAGCTTCTGCTTGCTGCTTTTGAGTTACTGAGTGATGTACGTTCTTCTGCTTTTATGCAAGTTAGCATTTTTGCAGCAGCACCATGAGTGCCTCAAGTTGAAGAAACTTCAGCTCCGAGCATCTACAACAGAGATATTTTAGCCAATAGATGGATTTCATACCACGTTCTTGTAGGCGACAGAGAGCAGGTTGCGCTCCTCGTTGCTGAGCTCCAGGCCCTGCTCCGTCACGGACTTCATGGCAGCCGCCATGTCGTCGTAACGCTCGGCCTGCTCTGCCAGCTTGGCTTTCTGCACCAGGTCGTTCTTATCCATTTTGAGGCTACAGGGAGAAGAACAGGGGGCCGGAAGACAGAGTTAGTGTTTGGACTTAAGCACTGAGGCTCTCTCTTTACCAGCTGGAACGGGCAAAAAAGAAATACAGAGTGGGAGATTAGAGAGAAGCGATGAGAACGATACAAAGACAACTGTGAGAAATACTGGTGTGCAAAGATCTAAGGGACCATGATATAAGTAGAGCGAGCAGAAGAAGGGGAAAGAGCTAAAGAAAAGTGAAAATCACTAGAGTGGAAAAGCCAGAGTATTGGTGAGAAGTTGAAACGTGTAGAAAGACGTAACCATTTCATAATCAAATCACTTACACTGGCTAAGCAAAAGATAATTATAAACACTGAGTGGATCCTAATATCACACACAAAAAAGGTAAATAAAAATAGCAGCAAAGACCCAACAGCACTTTATAAAATGTCAAAAACCATTTCAAATCCAGCTCCCAGTTATTTCATCCCTGAGGGGTTTCTGCTCGCCAGATGAATCTGTAGGTCTAAGTAGGCCACAGCCTCGCCTCCATCTCCTTCATATCAGCACATCTCGCTGTTAACTCTGCACTCTGGGCTTTAGCCAGTTTTAAGCATCTACAATTTTATATTTAAATAATTTCATTAACTTGTAAATCCCTTACTTCTACGTTATCTTCCAAGTTCGAGAACTATACATAAAATATGTTAATACACCAGCACCAGAATCCAGGTTTACCCGCACATCTGCAAGCTAACAAGTTTAACAAGTTTGGTCACTTGGGGTAAAGGAAACCCTTCAACCAGAGGGAAAGTCAACCTACCACAGTATTCCTGTAGCTGACTTTACCTCTCACCCCTGTAGAAGCAGGGGATTGAGGATGGGGTTTCTTGTAGTTTCATGTAGTTGTGTCGTTACTCTTTTTTTTCCTCTCTTTTAATTACATTTTGATTTTCAGCCAAAGCTGTTCCAAGCATTTTGAGGTCTAAGAGACTTTATTGGCAGATATTAGTTTTAATTAAAATTGTTTTAATGAATGTGGTCTGCAGTCTGATCCGGGTTGTTTAATGTTAAGTCTCCGTGGATACCAAGTTCTGATCTAATACAATAAACATTACCTTTGATTAACAGAAAATGAAAAATGAAACCAAGCCAGAAGTTATTACATACTTGAAGTAATTCCACAAAGAATTAAAAGCCTGTTGTCTGGCTTTTTATCGCTCTTCAACACTGACAGCAGTAACAGCATCTGTAGAGGTCTATTTTAGCACTGCTGTTTTAATTTTGAGTATTGGTGCGTACAGAACTGCTTAAGATCCGTCTTGTTTTATGGGAACTGAATTTTAAATTCCTGCCACAAATTGATTGGACTGAGGTATAATGTTAACTACTCCAGGACATCATTTGTTTCAAGCCTTCCTGTGTGGATCCATGCTAAAACAAATAAATCTCCAAAGTCACAGTTCTCTATAAAAAGACTGCTGCAGCATGGCGTCATGTGGATGTGCATTGCTTGGCTTAAGCACAGTCAAAAAGCTCAACTTTCAGTCAGATCACAGATCCTTCTTCCAATTTGTTTCAGCATTTACGCCACCTTCTTGCAGATGCAGGGTATAGAGGAGGTATTGCACAATTTTTCTATTCCCCAACAGTAGCTCTCCCTTTCAGCTCACGATGCTGTCAAGTTGCAACTGGTTAAGCACCTGTCAATACTGTCCATGGTGTCCTCTCTCAGCATGGAAACCTGTATCTCCTTCAGAGCTGTTACAGCCCTTTCAGTGGCCTCTCATGCTAGTGCTCTTTATCACATCGACAGTTACGTTTGTCTTCTTTAGGAAGAGACTTTTGCAGGCAGATTTCCAGCAGTGCCATACTTTTTCAAAAAACTATCCACAGGAAATTTAGGGTGATATTAAAAAACATTAATTCAAAAATGATTCATTTGATATTTTGTAGTGGTTACAATATGTGTATCAAATGCACAGTTTACTTCTACACCACCAGATGGTATCGAAGCATGCATGGTGACCATTGCCCCTCCCCATTTAGTATTTGTGTATTCACCACGAACTTTAAGAGGTGGTACAACTGTAGCCTTGAGTGCAAACATTTTTTTTTACCTTTTGCGTTTGCTCATTCCATTTAATTGCTAATGCTTGTAAACTAGGGAAAAAATATCTCGTTGCGATTATTTGGGTTGATATTACACATGCCATGTGATTCACAATACTAAAATGAATGGTCATTTTTGCACCATTGTCTCTCTTAATTTAAAATAAATTACACACGTTCATTTTTTGTGAGGATCTGTGCCAAACAAAGTTTTCTGTCAGTAAAGTACAATTTGCAGGCATGTACATCTTGCAGTATCACAATACTTCATTCAGAATGGTATTTTTTACACATATTTTATCTTTAATACTGTGCCTCAGGTGAATTGGATATTGCCCTTGTCCATATTGCAATTTTGGTAGTTTAGAATAGTAGTGCGGTTAGGCACTTAAGTGGTTTTTCGGTAACCCTGGGATCAATTGATTTGTTAATAACTGTCAGTAGCTCACATTACTCTAGGGATGGACAAGACAATATTTACTATCAGTCTATATAAATGTCAACCATCAGAGATTTTACCACTCTGCTTTTTGTAGCTAGAGGGGAAAAAACAATCACAAAATGTAATTCACAAATTTGATCTTGTTGCCACTCTTCTGCACTTCCTGTGGTTTGCAGTGTGTTTATTAGCCTCACAGCTTGGACCGCACCAATGGCATAGTTCCAGTGCTGATTCAAGTGCTGAATCATAAAATCAATTATCTCCTGATATTGAGTGCAGTTCTATTCATTCACCAAAAAACAAAATGGTGAGACCATTAGTGCATTGGATAACTATATTTTCTTATGCCCATTTCCTCCATTACCAAGAAACCTGAGATCCCTCTAAATTCAACAGTGTTGTCTTGTTGTTGACATAGAAGCTCATAGTTATGCATGGGCCAAAACCTACGGTGGTGTTTTAGGAGCACCTTTTGAATTGCCTTATATTAGTTTGAGGATGAATTACCCTCACGTCTTTAAAAACATATATGAATAGACAAGACAGTTGGATTTTGTATTGAAATGCCAAACCACTTACAAGAATGATGCAGGAAGGTTGCAGTTTACTTTATAGATTTTAAAACTAAATCATTTACAATTAACAGAGCTAGGTAAAAATGTAAACAACAAATGTCTTCATGTATTTCAGATCTTAAACAATACCCAATCAATTGTGAAATTTTGCAAAATTTGATTAATTGTTAACCTTGGATGAGTTAAATGATAGTTAACTAGATATCCGGATTTAGCCTGGGCCTAATCACCTTGGATTCTAGGAAATTATTATGGGCATTCTACACAGATTTCTTTAAAAAAAGAAATGTTGGGGTGTCCCGGTGGCTCACATTGGTAGGGCGCGTACCATGTAAGGCGAGTCCTTGCCGCGGCGAACCCGGGTTCGAATCCGGCCGGATGACATGTCTTCCCCTCTATAACCCCCCTCCATTCTCTCTGTGTCTGTCTAATAAAGCATTAAAATGCCAAAAAATAATATATATATTAAAACAAATGTTTAGACCAAACAAATAATCACTATGTTCTACACCTTTCAACACAATATTTTTAACTGTAAAATATTGGTGCTGGTGCCAACACCCACCCAGTGTCTTAGATTTACTTTAAAGGGTTGTTATTTATTACAAACTTAACACAATAAATAACAAAAAACAAGATATTGTGTTTTATTTTGAATGGAAATACCACTCATGTGAACACAGTGAATAATGATTCTTTAAAAAGGGTGGCTGTAATGGATTTCACAACTCTGACAAACGTTTAAATGAAATATTCATTTTAATTGTAAAACCTGTTTGTTTTGAAGATCAACTTTTCATCTGTCAGTGGTTGATTAAGTAAAATCTAAAAACCTCGGTTTTTAATGTGGCCATCGATTTAACCACTATGGCTTTTCAACATTTTCCATTAATAAGCGCAAACAGGAGAATATGCACAGTGTAAATGTGTAAGGGAAATAGTGAGGCTTTTCTGCAAAGTTGAAAAGGAAGTGAATCTTCAGCCTGCTACAGGCTGCATGTGGCATTCACACGGTGCTGTCATTTCAACAATGTCTTCAGAGCTAATCTGATTCATATTTAGCACAGTTGAGTTAACATTAAGCATTGCGTAAAATGCCGGTAATGGTGGTTAAAAGTAGCGTTAGTTAACTGCCGCAGCGTCCCGCACATCGGTGGTAAAAAAACAAATTGGCCTCTTCGGTCAGCTACAATCACCTGGCAGGCCACCAACATGCTCTACCTTAGCAATGCAACCACCTAGCTAGCTCCTGAGGTTAGCAGGCTTATGCGCACCGCGAAAATAACGGGTAGATCATCTTCATCAGTGCACCAAGATGCGCTGAAAAGCCTGTAAAACGATCGCCTCAGGTCACGTTTGACAAGCACGCTTAAAAAACACCCAACCAGGCCTTGAATATTGTGGTGGGGGTTTCGTCGGCCTGCTAACAGCTACGCCCTCCTTGTCGCATTCCCCTGCGGAATTTTAAGATGGAGAGATAGATTACCCGCTAGCCAGCATGCTAACTGGACGTCATATAACGGCCGCTGGCTGTAAATGTTAGCTTAGCTTTTAGCAGCGGCTGACCCAGATCAATTTAATCAGCGACACAATTTTATTCCTACGTTTAAATGATATCAAAAGAAAATGGTATAAAATGTAAGGAAAACTCCCGGGAAATGGGGAGGGTCTGTTAGCTTCGTTTCACTACGCCACAACAGGGCTGAGCTACAGACATCGTCGGTTACACGGTCCTGCGAATAATAAAGCCAGATATAACGGTTAACCAGGCATCTCAGTGCTAGCCCCACACTACCCACGGTAACATTTATTGGCTGTACTTCAGAACTGGCTGCTAAAATGCTGCTTTCAACGACGGCCGCGGCTCGGCTGCTAAGCTGTCAAAATGGCCAAACTTGGGGGCTGCTTCTCCCTCCCTACACGGTCACCGCGCACCACGCATGACATCGACCGGAGTTTGGGCCTTCAAAAATCAACGACCAACCCGCACATTATACACCAGAAAGAGCACATTGCGACCTCGTGCTATCTGTTTTTTTAGCGGGTTATTTCTCACTATTTGGCCACAAGTCTTGGCCTAAATCTTCGCACCCAGCCCTTAACCACAATAGGCACCTTCCGCTGCAGAGGCAGGGAATGGGGCCACCGCTGGGGCTGCTGTTCCCCCCGAAAGAGTGTCCTCACCCCGCACACAATACAATAACCAAGTTATATGTAAGTGAACTCACATTTAGAGCGTACTAGGAATCCCGATTTTATTCTCTGAACGATGGGAGTTTATCGAGTCGTCCTCCGCTCACTGCTCAGGGTATTCAGGGCAGTACCACTTCCGCCTGCTCTGACACTTCCGCTTCCTCTAAACCCCACCCCTCCCCCCGCCAGTATCCATAGCGACCGCGCCAGGGGGTTTCCTGAGCATCTTGCGAGGGGCTTTGACGTCAGAAGGGACCATGGTAACCGCTACAGGATGACGTGCGCCGGTATCCATGGCAACTGTCTCCATGAGGCCGCTGCTGTCGTATCTGAGTTCAGCATCATGTCAGCTGACACTCTGTGTGGGTTACACTGATTTATACTGTTTCTCCCACCACACCACCTACACACACACTGCAAACACTCAACAATCATCCTCATCTCTACTGTAGCCTCTGATTCATGTGTGAGATTTAAGAGGCTACAAGGTTAATTTATGTCATTTCAAAATTGGACAATGAAATGTAATTTGTAGCCCCTTGATGCTGCACAAACACATCATGGGTGCTTAAAGTTTTGATGACTTACTGACAATTTATAGGGAGCCAGAATATCATTAAAGCCCATTGTTTAAAACATATACAACTACAGATTTCTGATTACATTATCTGTATTCAAGTATTTCCTTAGATTACAAACAAGAGGAGAGAAAAATGAATAATTTGGAAGGTGCAATATGTAAGAATTTAACATATGTAAGGCAGATAAATGGCAATCACGTCAACAAGTGGCAGCAGTTGATGTGTATTCTATTGATATGTGGCCTTTTTTCATTTTGATCATTACATTTAAAGGTGACTAAGTTTTACCTATTGCACCCTGAGCTAGAATATCATTAAAGACCATTGTTGGGAAGGTTACTTTTAAAACATATCCCAGTACAAATTACTGAATAGATGTTTGGAAATCGAATTTGTAAATTATTTCATAACATTTCTCAAATCAAGTAACCTATTCTAAATACTTTGGATTACTTTTTGGAATAATTGGAAAGAGTTTGAGCTTCTTTGTCTGCATTTTATATGCTCACAGCCACTTTATTAGCAAGCAGGGTGTACCTAATAAAGTGGTCACTAATTACCAGTGTTGTGAAGGTTAGATGTATGTCAACATTTTTCAATAGATTTCAGATTTAGATAACATTTTCTAAATATTAGGATTGCTCTTTTTCTAATTATGAAGCATATGAGCAGCTTGTTTGTCTGTATTTATATTCCCATACCAAACCACTTTCTGGACAGTGTCCTCCTGACTGTGCTTTATTTATTTATTTATTTATTTATTTAATTTGATTATTTTGCTATTCTAGTGTGGCAGTTAACCTTGCATGCAATTGCTGCACACTTTTTTGTGAACCTGTTTTTTGTGAAATGACGCATGCTCTTTCTCACAATGTTAATGATAGTGAAAAAATAATATCTGTATCCATCCTGTGATTTGAAGCCACTCCAAAATGCAGTGGGTTCTTGCTTGAACCCATGACACACACTTCCATCAATTTTCAAGAAAATTGGCCTGTAGTTTTTCTGTATTCCTGCTGACAAACCAACAAACAAGCTGAACATAAACATAACCTTCAATTGTTTCAATCAAACAATAATTGTCATCTCTACTGTAGCCTCTAACTCATTTGTAAACAAGCAGTTGATCAGGTATACATAATAAAGTAACAATGCACCTCCTCTGCTGGCACTCCACGCACACACACTATTACACGTTTGAAAAAAAAGTGTCCATGGGAAATATGTGCCTCATATGAAATTTAGAGAAACTCAAACAAAAACAAACTAGAAGTGCACTCAGTGAGTGCAGCCCTCCACCAACGCCATGCCCTATCTCACACTGTTAATGATAATAAAAAAATAATTTCTGTATCTGTCTGCTGATAAGAAGCCATGCTACAATGTAATGCAACACACTCTCACCAAGTTTAATGAAAATTGGACCAATAGTTTTTCTAGCATCCTGCTGACAAACAGGCTGAACTAAAAACATAACCTTCAATTGAGCAAGAGTGTTCTGCACAAAAATTCAGTGTTCAGATCAGAAGAGAAGGGCCAGGCTCATTTGGGATGATAAAAGGAAATTGTGACTCAAATAATCACTTGTTTACAAGTGAGGCATATAGAAGAGCATCAGAAACTGTGGCTTGTGGAAGATTGTACAAACATTCAGATGGAAAGATCAGAATTTGGCATAAACAAAATGAAAACATGGATCCACGATGTCTTGCATCAACAGTTAAGGCTAGTGGTTGCTGCTTTGGACCCCTTTGGACCAGTATTGTTGCTGGCTTTGTCTTTGCTGTGATGAGCACAGGTTACACATCTTCTAATGGCTACTTCCAGCAGGATAAGGCGCCATGTCGCAAACCTCAAATCCTCTCAAACTGACCACTCAATCAATAGAGCACCTTCAGAATGTGCTGAGAAACTTTTACAGCCCCTCGTTATTAATTAACATTTCATATATGTCACAAAGCCCAAGGGGGGTTTGCTATTATACTAGTACTAGTAAGGTATACGTTTTGTCATACACACTATCAAAAGACAGACATGGCAAGACTAAACCTGTATGAAATCTCTCTTTTTTACTCACTGCTGTCAAATAATTAACCCTGTATTACTGACACGCAACAGATTACTCTTAAAGTAAAAAAATCAACTACAAAGACATTTAAAATGACTGTTATACTTAGAGAATAGGATTTCCATGGGTAGAGCACAGAGTAGGTCTCCTGACTTGGCTTAGCCTCAAGACTTCGTATATGAAATTTTATTAATATGTTATTAAACAGAATAGTTTAACTCACTTCTAACATAATTATTTTAACTTTCTCCTGTATTGTTTCTATTTAATTCTGTGTTATTTATTTATTTTCTATTGTGCTTTTTGTCAATGATGTTCAGGGATTTAGTATATTTATGAGTATATTATTTTTACCCATAAATATAAGCATAAATCTGTATCGATATAAGACCTGTTTATTGATGAAACAGGAGCACGGAGGAGAAAAATCCTATATTACCATCCCCCTTCTTAAAACAACAATTGGGATTAAAATACTTTTGTTTTGATAACTACTCTATGCATGAAAACTTGATGTTGGCACCCACAGCTCTGTCTCTCTGCTGGCTTTAAATAGATGCACCTCTCTGCAGCAGCCACTAGATGGCAGGACAGACTGCTGGAAGTTGCTCAAGTCGCCCAACTGCAGCTCTGTGCAGTTCTGTACTGTTACACTGAATTATGAAGTATTTTAATAGAATAAGGAACAGTTATATGCTTATTATAGATTCACATATAACTAATATTAACATGGCCTATTAGACCTTTACAAAAACACCAACCTTAATGTTAAAACTTGGAAAGATGGAAAAAGAACGAAAAAAGACATTCAAAAAAGCATAGAGAACATATATAATCAGCTTTGCATAGGGTAATAAAACAAATGTATGAATGAGACAGGTAAAAACAGGCAGTTAAAATACACACATTTAATGAAATAACATGTAAAGACATTACATGACTAATATAAATCAATTAGGCACACTATAACTCAATAAATCAAAATTAGCAGGCTTGACTGTAACCAGGAAATTTGACAGAACTGAAAGCACCCAGACCAGTTATATATATATAGATGCTAATACCCTTAATTTAGGGCAAAGAAAACATCTTTAATATTTCTCTAAATATTCTATTTTTCTGTGCTGAATTCGCTAACATCTGCTGCAGCGACTGTGCATATCATTTATTATAATTTGGTGATAAATAAGGGGTCAGTTTCTTTGATCGTATGCTGTATTTTCACACACAACATACAGTTTGTATTCAGCTGCAGGAGACACTCAGAGAAATATCCTTTTGATTGTCTGTGTTTTTCAAACAACCTGCAGAGGCTAAACACATGTTCTGGTTGTCTTTTTCCAGACAGCTTAACCAGTTTGCTGTGACCTAGAATGTATTAAATTTAGATCATCATGGTCCTTCGCAGGAAGTGTTTAATCCTAAAATGTTCTACATCTATTTTGGAGAGACTGGTCTGACAAAAAGTGTATTAATCAATAGTCTATTTAAGAAAAAGTACTTCCTGTCATGAGAAATGCTGCTGCTTTGTCAGAGAAAGTTACAGAGTGACTCATAACTTCAACCAAGAGCCTCATTTAAACTTTAAGGAAACACACACTGGGGTTCGTTCAGGCCTGTAGTCCTCATACCTACATGGCAGAATATTTTATACATAATTTTGCATTTAAATCCCACATTTATTTAGCCTGGGTGCAGCAGAACTTTAGCCCCACCCACAAAATTTTTCTTCAGGAAGTTGATGATGGACAGATGAGCAACAGTAACGTAATCAGCCGCGTCACTAGAGAGCGCTTGGGTGGAATTCGTTTACAACAAACATGGCCGCCGCGTTCCAACCGTGTTATCAGGTTCTGACAGGACGACAAATGCGATACGATTTGTCTGACATTTTTTGGAGTTGTAAGCATAAAACTATGCGTGTCTTAACATACGTCACATCCTACACTGCTCTGGTTGGTTGTTGATCTATCCAATTGAGCGAAGAGGCATTTTTTGTCCTGGTTGGGTTGAAACACGCCCCATAATCACAGCCCAATGGATCAGTTTCAGACTCACATTCTGACCAGAATCATGAATATGACGTCGTCAGGCTAACATTTATGTATAACTATGCAAAAATATTAACTTTCTCCATATTTTCAAGACTTACTTGTGCATCATTACTCTGTAATTCAGCCTGACATATGTGACTTATTTGCACTCATGCAATCTTGAACTTCAGCTCTGTGGTGGATCACAATGCATGTGTGATGACTGACCCTCATATGGATCATACCTTCAGCAACACAAACCCCTGTGACCACCTTGGGGTCGGCTGTGTCCAGCTGCCTCTGGGCTGCTTGTCATCCAGGTGAAGTGACTGAGAGCTGTCTCGCTTTGATGCAAGACTCAATTCTCTGCAGTCTTCAATCAGTCTGAAGGACTTTTAATCAATATGTTATGAAGTCCTATAACTCAGGCCTCGCTGTTGCTGCAAGCAGAAGAAAGATATACTGAAAATCAATAGAATCACAGTTTCCCAACACCAGTGACAGCTCTGGAAAATATCATGAACCAGAGCTATAGAGACAGGTGGAGAAACACTGGACTGCTGCTCTTAATTCAGCTTGTATTACATAGGCCGAGCAACCCTGTTAATACAAAAGTAATCAAATATCATTAATATAAGCAAGTATTTCATACAAATGCTGCACAAAAAAAGAGAATCGAACATTTTTATTTTTCTCCCTTTTAAACCTGCATTTAAGAAATGATATCCGCATGTTAAGATCATCTCCTGTTATATCAAAAAACAAAGAGAATAGCTGAGAGAAAGAAAGAAAGTAAGTAAGTTCAACAGCAGCGGTGAAAACCAGTCTGTAAATAAAAATACAGGAAAAAAGTCAAGTAAGGACAAATAAAAAAAAGGAGACATGAATAAGAAGAGAGACTGACACTAATAATGTTCTTTATCTGGAATATCTTATGTACCTTTTTTATCCTGTGTGTGTAGCGAACATGTTAGTTAACGTCGTCCTCGTCTCTGTGCAGCAGATTGAACCTCTGTTGCATGTTGGGAGATTCCCAGGAGAGCGCAGGTTCAATTCCTCATCCCGTTCTTTTGTCTGCACCATCAGTCACTCTGACACGGAGCAAGAGAGCGAGATAACAGGCCTTTGTTTTTTATCATGTTAGCACGCGTTCTTTGTATATATAAAGATTTTCTGCAAGTGTGTGTTTTATCCTGAGATTCAAGGTCTTTCAAGGCTTGTATTGAACACCAGACCGAGGCCGTTTAATGTGCCAGTGAATGAAGCACGAACATTTTAAAACAACATTGAAACGTAACTTAACTTGAGTTGATTGAAATTCTGTTTTGTAGAAATGTATAAACACGATGGCAACATTTTATTCTGCCATTATATTTCTCGAAATGATGAAAAGTACAGTATTAGGATGTGAAATATATTTTATAAATAAATGTTTTTGCCAATATTAAATCAATGTGATGCTTTGAAGGCTCAAAAATTGCATTGCCAAATTATATTAGGTTAGTTCAATATAACATTTGACCGATTTAATGCGAAGACAGAAAGAAATCAAATCTGTAAATGAATAAGTACATACAAATACAGATCATCTTATAGCTACAGAAAGCACATGTTTCATATGTTCTGTTTAATATTTATACTGAAAGCGTAACATGAACACAGACGTTGGAGTCATTTTGTCTATAGTCAAGTCAAATCCCAAGTCTCTAACTTCCAAGTCGAGTCCTTTATTTTCTGTCAAGTCGAAGCATCAACAGTGACTCAAGTCGACTCTGGTCCAAGTCACAACGACTCGAGTTCACATCTGTGCGGACAAGTTTAGTTTCACTTCATGACTTTAACCTCGTGTTGAAAAGCTGCAAAAGAAAATACAAGAAAATATGTTTCTCTCAACTAAGAAAGCAGTTTAGTTTTTTTTAAAAACAAGGTTCAAGATTTCTATATTAGTACCCCAAAGGAAATTTATTGTTGTCAGATGTCATAATATCTAAATTTCTTATCTGAGCACCCCAGCCCCACATACAGTGGCATACCTGTGATATTAGAGTGAATATGACCACACTCTGGAATGCAGGAAATGAGCAGAGACTGCAGCGAGGCAGGAGCTGTCCTTTGAGCAGCCTGTTTCTGTTTTCATGGCTCCCGCTTGCTTCCTCAGATTAACAAGAACAGAACAGTTATTTATAGAGCACGGAGAACAGGGGATTAGTGCTATTCCTGTTGTGTTTTGGATGCTTCTTTGATGACTCAAGGTGTGGAAGTGTGTACATGTGCGCATACTGTAGATCTATGTGCATAATAAAATCTGTCTTCTTCTCACACTGCTCCCCACACAGCCCTGCTGTCAGGGAGGAGGCAGTGTTTGGGCTTTCTCACCTGTCTGCTGCTGAGGATGTCGAGGTTGTATGTTGTCTTGATTACATGTATGCATGTTGCATGTACATCAAAATGTGAAGCAGCAGGTTCTTGTTTATTTTGGGACTGGCTGTTTACAGAACCAGGACAGGATATGAAAGAACTCATGGTGTGTATGGCAACTCGTTTCTTCTCAAGATAACCCAGATGTAATGAGACAGACTGATATCAGTGGGCAAAGTGATTCACACAGACATTTTAAAAAAAAATGTTCTGCCACCTAAAAATACAACAATGACACTTTAAAGGAAAGCACTATCAGTTTTTGGTCAAAAATGTTGAATTGAAGAGAGAAAAAGAGAAAAGACACCAAACCAACTGTATTGTTGAACATAAGAATGATGTATGGAGTTTGCTAACAGACCAATCAGGGCTGCAGGTGGAAGTAAGCAAGTAAATAACACACAACACTGTGATGTATGTAAAGGATTTCTACTTCTTTTGTAGCTTTTGCAAAAAAATCGACTAAACTATTTAATATAAAAATAACTAGAAAAAAGCACACTGGCATTGAAATATTTCATCCACTAGATGGCAGCAGTTAGTGAAGGCAATATGGTCACTGACACAATAATATAAATTCACAATATAAATTCCAGAAGGTGTTTTGGATCACAGATCACCACCAAAATCTAATCACCTGTTCCTTGTCCCCATACACACGTTGTCCAAAAATTTCATCCAAATCTGTGCAGAACTTTTTGAGTTATTTTGTAACCAGACAAACAAACAAACAGGCAGACACAGATCGCGAAAACATGACCTCCTTGGTGGAGGTAATAAATAGATTAAGAAGAATTTGATATTTTACAATCATAAATTGCACTCAATAAAATATAGAGCCACAAAAGACTGAAGGAAGGACAACATGAGATGAAATTCCTTGATTGTGTGCTCCTGATGATTAATCCTTCACGTCACAGGTGCAGACCTCCTCTCAGCGCCTCTGAGTGAAGGAGAAAGAAAGCAATAATAACTGTGGTTGTGCGCGTGTAGCCATGTCTCCCTGAGGACAGCCGGGTCCCAGGGTACAACTTCTTAATCTCAGGACAGTGTTAGTGGCCTACTGGGAAATCTGCAGGGACGAGCGATGGCAGAATACAAAGCTGACGTTCTGTTGACTCAGCAGAAAACACAATGAATTCCTGCAGAGGAGGAGCAGATGGAGGAGTGGGACTGAGTGTGTGTGTGTGTGTGTGTGTGTGTGTGTGTGTTTCACTAATGTTTTTGGTCACAGGCATTGACCACACATTTACAGTTGCTCTCCAGGAAAAAGCATCTAAGCTTAGATAGATAGATAGATAGATTGATAGATAGATAGATAGATAGATAGATAGATAGATAGATAGATAGATAGATAGATAGATAGATAGATAGATAGATAGATAGAAACTTGTATGTCTCGCTAATTTAAAAAGGTGCAAACTATTTCTGCATGAACACATAGAGAAGGAAAAAGTAAACAAAACAAGAAAGGGAAACGCAATCAGAAGTTTCACCAATTAGTAATTAAAGCAGAATTTGAGTATAAAAGCTGCAGCTAACAGGATGTATACGGATGTAACATATGTTTATTCTAGGTCATAACTGTTTTTTAAAGTCAGATATATGAACAGAGGGAGGAGTTAGTGAAGAATTGATGGGCCAGATGGGATGAAGAGAGAGAGAGAGAGAGAGAGAGAGAAGAGGTGATAATTGTGAGTTTGAGCTCCAGTTTCTAGTTTCTATATAAGCTGTCTGTCTGAGGCCACGCTCCACTTTCTCTACAAACTAGGCTGAAATGTCCTTAAAGGAGTTGACTGCTGCACATCAGACAGAAAATCCAAGTGCTCGATGTTTGCCAGATAGGCACACACACACACACACACACACATGTGTACTTCTGAGGACCATCAGCGACGTTCATATCAGTAACTTTCACCATCCCAGCTACGTACAAACCTTTTCCCAACACACAGATTTATTTGCCCTAAATAAACCAAACCTGAAGTGTCTAAATTCCACCATTACTTTTGCACACAGCAACACGTAGCATACATGTAGATTAATGAATTAATTAAGTTATAAATCCTCATGTCTCAAACTAGATAAGGTCATAATCAGAAGCACAACCCGGTTAAAACTTTGTCAGGACATCCAAACTCCTTTCTGAGGCTGCATCCGTCTGAGAGAGGAGCCGCCTGCAGGCAGACAGGATTTTAATGGGACAGAGCCGCTTGTCCAAAATTAGAAAAACCTCATGATCAAAATATCAAAGCAGCACTTCCCCAGACTGCAGCCTTTATTCCAGATTTTACTGCATGGTTGAAAGTTAAGAAAAAGAAGACGCCACTTATGTCAAGTCACAGGTCAAAGTCACTCAATGAGTCGTCCCAGAAAAACCAAAGCTGCTGTTGATGTGACAAAGTGAGGATGTCATCACTCAGATATGACCATTATTTCCATTTTATGTAACTTTATGCTTCTACTCCACTAGATTTTGAGGCAAATATTGAACTTTTTACTCCACTACATTTGGCTGTCAGCTTTAGTTTTTCAGGTCAACATTTAACATAAAAAACATGATTAAAAAAAATTAAACCTAATAACAATATATTAAGCAGTTAAAATTATCCCTATTTTTACAAAATAAAAGTGCTGCTGATAAATGCATCAATACAAATAATCAAATTACATATCCATTCTGCATAACAAGTACTTTTATTTTTGATACTTCAAGTACTTTTTGATTGTGGTACTTTTGTACTTTTACTGAATGCAGGCAAGTAATTTCACAGTGTGGTATAAGTATTTTTTACTTAAACAGAATATCTGAATATCTCTATTGCATATGCCCCAAAGCCATAACTCAAAAAAATAGTATGTTAGATGTTATTCTGACTATTTTCTTCTGAGAACATTTCTCTGGTCTGTAGAGCCAAAAAAGGTCTGATCCAAACTGTGCACAGTCCAAAAGACTTCCAGTCATCGTGATCATACCAGCAATGTAAAGAGATGGAGATCAGGAAGAAGTAGTGCAGACAGCATCTTAAACAAATCGTCTCTGCAGCCACATGAGCTCCACTTCCAGGCCAAGTGTGGACATACCGAGAAGTGATTTAAGTTTCGTCTTAAGAATCAGAACTCACAAATCACCTTGAAATAACAAGCGTGACCGCAGGCGATGACACAGAACAGCGGCGCGCGACAGGCCTCAGCTATGAGAGGAATGCATCCTGCAACATCTAACCTTTACGAGGAAAATGTCACACCAACAAATGACGACGGCCTGCGAGCTATTTATGGTCCGGAGCCAGAGCCACCTGCATTGTTTCAGCCTCCTGGGACGGATCTTTATCTGAGGAGAAGATATTTATATATTCACTGAGAAACAGAAGAGTGGGTTGGATGTGGTTTCTCATCTGGTGAGAGTTAGTCGAGTGAGCATTATGTCACATAGTGTCGGCTACATAATGAGATCAGTGCTTGTAATAAATTGAAAACCTACTTTCCTACTATTAGAGGGAGAAACAGGAAGTGGTTTGACATTGAAGGTGAAGTTTGCTGGTCGAAGGCAGAAAGGATTCATCTTCATCCTGGATTCAGTTCACTGTGACTCATTGCTTGGGATTTGTGGTGCATTGAAAAATGACATCAAATATTCCCTCTAAAACAGCTGATGTCATATTCTTGTGTCTTTGTCGTGAAGACCACAAACTGTTTATGATAATGGATGTAGTCACTGTGACATCACCTGCTGGTTTGTAGACGGCCTGTTTGAAGCATCATGGCTGTTGCCATCTTTGTTTTTTGAAACTGTGAGAGATGATATTAGGACTGGGGAGGAGCAAGGACGGGTTTATCTCAAATTAAACTGTTAGCGCTCAAACAAAGATTACATTTCTTACCAGAAATATTGAACAGCGACTCCTTGGAGTGACTTTTAGTACAACTGAACACTGAACAAGCCATTTTAAAATGTATTAGATAACTCAGTGCTGTGTGAAGGTTAGGTATTACATAACGGCAGAGTACCCGTGTTTATCATGGAGCTGCAACTGTAGCGTGCATGTTAGATTTACGTCTGCAATTGTGAAGCTGAACACACATTCAAGACGACAGCTGACGCGCAGGTAAAACTCATGTTATGATAACGTCCAGCGACAAAATGCTTTACATCAAACACACACAAGAGCTTCAGCATCCGAGCTGCATCCATCAGAGAAGTTACATGATAATGTGGATTACTTTGAAGGGTTGTGTGTCTTTCTTTCTGTGAGTTCTTTAGAGCAACAGAGAGGAAAGCAAAAATTATTTTTTTCTTAAATTACAACGCAAAATCAGTGAAACACCCAACAGCTGAAATGTAAATCAAACTTTCCATTATTGATTTTGTTTGTGAAGATTAAGCTATGTGTTCTTAAAACTAAGAAAGAATATCCTCCAGACAGACACAAGAACTTGTTTCAAAGCATTTATTTGGGACTAAATTTAAATTCTGTTTGTTATCTTATCTCCTGCTCTTTCTCTTCCTTTTTGTGTCACTGCGACCTTTAAGCATATTTCACATCACTTCACTGAGACGATGCAGCAAAAAGAAGATCTGATCCAAACAAAATGTAAATTTCATCCAGCATCAAAGTGAGAATTATCTGCACCGCGATGAACTTGATTTCATATAACTTTTATACCAACTCTCATCAATACATGATGATAATAATCTTTATGTAGCGCATTTGAAAAAGTTTTGTTTCTCTAAAAAGGAAAGAGATAAAGAATAGGGAAGCCAGAACAAAGGACACAAGATGATAAAACTGGTAAAAAGTTAAAGCAACAAAACTTCTTATAACAAATTCAAGCAATATTTGCTGAGTCATTTCATTTAAACCACAAATGTGAACCTCATAGATGAAGCTAAAGCAAGTCAGGATCACATTCGGATAAATCACATGGAAGCTAAGACTGTAAAAGATTTAGAGGGTTAGGGTTAGGGTTACATTTCAAAGCTGTGCAGCCTGAAAAAATAACTGTTATAATAGGTGAAATTGGCAGAAAGTACAGCCTGGGAATATTTTTTTATTATAGGGTTGCATCTTTCACCTGATATTTCATGTTCACCATGACATTATGATAGGATAGAGAAGTCAGCTTATTAGAATATCAGGTTAATGAGGGAAGCTGTGACTATATAATCATTTATCTGAAGGGAGAGGAGCATCTAAATGCAACATTCCTTTGTTAAGTTTCAGGTCATAAAAGTCAATGTTTTACATTGTAAATCTTCTGTGAGCTGGCTAGATCTAGATAAGGACACAGAGCTATTCCAGGACCAACACACATCTGCATAAACACCATAAATTCTGTAATGAAAGGTTAACATCAGGTGACCAGCTCTGGTTGGCTGCTGGGTATCAAACTGCCCACTTGCAAAGTCCAACCTGTTGTCGGAGGTTTGTCATAAACCCAGAAGAAAAACTATGAAAAGAGAAATTGTTCTTCACTCTGTGTTGTGCTCTGGCCTGGTCACTGCAGAGTCCAGCTGCTCATTATATCTGGTTATTATTCTTTCAATAAATGGTCAACTCTACTCAGTTGTTTTGAGTTTTATGTAAAAGCCAAGTATAGAGTAAAGGTCTGAGCAGAGTAGAGAGGCTTTAAGGGCCTCAGCTTCAATTACCAGCAGTGATCTCAGCTAAAACGGCACATTCCTTCTTTTAAATACCAGTTTATGTGCATGAAAAAGGCGTTTTTATGCATACACATCATTTATGCATGTGACTGCCGGTGTGTGTGGGCAGGTATCCTCATTATGCTGATTAGAGGAATAAAGGGCAGGTGTGCTGAGAGAAGATTCGGCGATTGATTGGCAGAAACCGACATGCAGGCATGGGAAATAAGCAGAAAAACACAGAAATGTTGTGATGAAGTTATGATGAAGCAGTTGGGATGACAATGCATCATTGAGATGTCACCGTGTCCTCAGCTCTGCCGTCGCTCACATTCATTACCTGGATTTCACATCACAACACAGTGTGGGCCTGAGCCTCTGTAAGCTCCCAGGGATCATCAGTCAGCTGCTGCCCAACCTGCACACGTCATGCTTCACACAGATCCAGCCTGCAGCCCCTCTGTGTGTGTGTGTGTGTGTGTGTGTGGAGGGAAATACATTTAGCTGAATCCAATACTGCAGATTTATGTAGTGTTAGGGACACTACATCACAGTAATGCTGCTTACACACACAAATCGTTTCTCGCTCCTCTGTTTATTATTTCTTATTCGTCCTTTCAACCTTTCTTCACTTCACCCCGAGTCACTTCAATTCACTAAACTCTATTAGTGCAAATGCATTACACTTTATTCTGCCACATGATTGTCTATACTCCATAATGAAGACTGTAATTAAAATAATCTGATACATGCACAGAATAATATGTTATTCTGGTTCATGATGACATAAAACAAAGCAACGTTTTCCTGCAGCTACAGATTTGATCCTCTATGACTGTTCACTTTGATTTACATCAGTATATTTTTTTAAAGGGAAAGAAAATAAACTTAATTTTATGTGTCTGAATAGAAGCTAAAGGCAGTTTTCTTGAAAAAAGACATTTTAAAACACAGCCCTTCTCTTGCAGCCTCCCCCTCTCTGACCCTTTACAAGTAGTAATTAATTTCAATCAGCATGTTGTGATGCCATAGTGGGAATTCAGTGAGGATTAACATCCTGTTTTTGATGCAAACTTGTGGAAAACCCGTTAAGATAACAGATTTCAGGCTTATCTGGGTACATAGAAGTGAACTTGAACATGTTTTATCAAGTTTATTATCCACTTCTTTTTCTTAGAAGTCTGTCTATCTTGT
Source organism: Serranus cabrilla (assembly GCA_903364295.1). Taxonomy (NCBI): domain Eukaryota; kingdom Metazoa; phylum Chordata; class Actinopteri; order Perciformes; family Serranidae; genus Serranus; species Serranus cabrilla. The sequence goes on along the minus strand of CAFUXE010003135.1, from coordinate 204,998 downwards.
TTTGGGTTGCGTTGCAGTGTCGGCAGTTGTTGCTAATGCGGAAATACCAAACTTTCTGCACTCTGAAAAGGCCTGTGATTGGTCTAAGTCTCCCGTCACAGGCTGGATTTTCTAAAGCCTGAAAATGGAGCCAAGAAAAGCCGTCAGTCAACAGTCTAAAATGTAAATACGAGGCGTATTTTGCTGCTTGTATAAACCCCTTTTTTGTCGTTTTTGAGGGGGGACCAGTCTCCTCAACAACAACCACATCAGTAGTTTCAGGAAGTTCCCCAAAACAAGAAATGTTGAGGGAGAAGCCACTCCAGAAACTGGATTATTTATGAGAGGAAAGAGAAAGTCAGGTGATGTAGAGCCACAAAGTCCACATACAGTTTGACACCAGAGATCCTTTTCAGTTCTGTTTCCAACCAACAGTGATGACCACAATCATTCATCTCCACCCCATGGTTATTGTTGTACCCATGCTAACAAACCCCTAAAGTAAGCTTCTGTGTGTGGTTCTAAACGTCGTGTATTTTGTTATTAATTTGGAGGATTTGCAGTCGAGTGTATTAGTATTCTCTGGTTGATTTGACTCATTTTCCGATGCTGCAAAACAAAAACAAGCGTTGGACAACCTGCAGACAACCCTGCCCCTCTCGCTTCATCATTAATTTCTTCCTCGCCATCTCTCTCTTTTTTTTCTGTCTCCCAGGTCTCCTATTTACCTCGACTCCATCAATCTCTCCTTCCTCCTCCATAACCTGCCTCTCTCTCGCGTGCTCTCATTATCTCTCAAATCTTTGATCTTGCTTGTGTGATCTTGTTATCGGCTCCTGCTTCACTTTTCTTTCTTTCTTTCTTTCTTTCTTTCTTTCTTTCTTTCTTTCTTTCTGGTCATTTCCATATATTATCAGATAGAGACAGAGAGCGGCCTATATTCTGTGGTGTTCTGCTGTGATGTCCCTCATGCATTTCAAATCCTGCAGGGAAATCCGCCCCTAACAATGAATAAGACCACATAGAGAGGATGTATATTTACAGAATTGCTGAAATATAATGTTATAGTGTATAATATTCTCTATAATTTTGAGATAAGGGCCTCACTCCCTCAGCTCACCACTCAGTTGCAGCATAAATCGGGCAGTCTTGTAGACTTTTGAAGGCAGTGAGCCCCAACCCAGCCCAGCTCACTCCCAACTCATCAGAGGCTTTGCCACAGCCTGCATCTCCTGATACTGATGCACAAACCAGCCTTTCCATTAACTCCAATGCAAACCCATCTGCCACAGTAGTGACAGAAGTAAAGCAAAGAGAGTTGAGAGTGTTTTCAAGCCCAACCCTTGTTTTTTTCATCCTCACCTTAGTCAAGTGGTTTAGGCGGAACTTTATTTTGAAAAGCCAATTTGCATGTGTCCATCCCTGACATGTTCAGACTAGAAGCTAAAGGATTAATTGAGTGTCAGAATCAGACAGCGATGGCTGCAGGAAAGCGTCAGTATCTGATGAGTTGGGGTGAGAATGAGATGAGAACACTCATCATCTGCAATAACACAAGGTTTCCTTCAAATGACCATAAAACCAGTTAACCCACATTAAAGTATCTTTATCTTTAGGCGACTCTACTGCCCTTCCCCTCCCATTTAGAAATGATGTGTGTGTGTGTGTGTGTGTGTGT
>CAFUXE010003135.1:164629-197787 GCA_903364295.1 Serranus cabrilla | reverse complement strand
CACACACACACACACACACAGGGGGGAAACAGTTTCTCGATAGCTCGGTCACATCCTCTTTTCTCTCTGCTTTGTTTGCTCTCGTTTCTGTGTGTTTGTTAATGCTTGCTTGTGGTCATTATATAATCAAGCACATGTTGAGGGGTCCCTGCTCACTGTGTGTGTGTGTGTGTGTGTGTATATACAAATATCCTACTGTGTATGCTTGCCCATAGTGCGTGCATGTGTGCGACAAATGCCTGCAGGGTTGGTTCTGTTTTCAGTCCAATTATCTGCTTAAAAACTGCACTTAAAGGGAAATCACTGATTTTACACAACAAAGTCTGTTTTACGTCTCGGAGGGATCTGCTGTATATCAGTTTTAATGCTACAGGGAAGTAACTATCATTTGAAGCCATAGACTGTATAAAGAAAAAAATATCCTGGATATAGGCGCTGCCATCTTGTTCTGGTGATGTAAGAGGCTCTGCAGTAGTGACAGCCGAACGATAAATCGTGAAGCGATTACAGCTGTCAATCATGATGTTACAGCCCCGTTTTATAGCATCAAATAACGAATTAAAACCAAACTCATCAGAAAACGAAAACTTGAAGAAACATCAGCGTGATAAGAACCACCTAAAATGACAGAAACCATCATTTTGAATAATTTATTTCAGCTTTACTTTCAGTTTTTAAGTTTGGCTCATGTCCCATCTGCTAATATGGAGGGCGGGTTTATAACATGTACCGCTGTCTGCCACCAGGGGGCGATCCAGATGTTTTGCCTCACTTCTGACGCAGACTGTGTACTTCTTCTTTATATACAGTCAATGTAATAAACTAGAAAACTTAATCCAGTGATGCCAGCCAGGTCAGGATTATTTATTTGGGAATGGGATGAAATAATGCTACAAACTTCTGCTAAATTCTGCTGAGGGAAAAATTGACATGCCCTTTTTCAAAGGGATCACTTGACCTCTGACCTCAACATATCTGAATATAAATGGGCTCTATGAGGAACTGACATACCCACTTTTAATAGTAATACTAACTGCTAATCTCATGTAGTTTAAGGTAAAAAAACATTCAGGTATTTTTCATGCAGTATAAATGTTATTTTCCCCAAATTTTAAAAGCTGTATTTGAATATTTCAGAATGATTGCACATCTAAATGTATTTTTAAAATCCTTATTGGCTTATTTTATTCACAATACTTATTTCTAATATGATACTCCCTGTTTTTTAAATACTGAAAGTAAATAATGAAAAAAAAAATATAATAATGAGAACTGGGCTTTCTGACGTAATGAAGGAGAGATTTTTGTAGATAGATTTGCCCTGATTGAACTCTCTCCACTTTCACACACACACACACACACACACACACACACTCTGTCACATTCTCACACTACCTGGTGATTTATCATGACACGGTTATATAACACCTTTATCTGTCCCCTCTCTGTGCCTGCACATGAACACACACAGACAGGAAAGCATGGTGTCACACAGACGGGAGTGTAAATACATATTTCTTTGCCTCACTCACATGCATTCTTGTTATCACACACACACGCACACACACACACACACGCTAAAACACACTCGGTGGCAGCTCAGTGGAGGTCTTTACCTCTGGCTGCTCAGCCTTCTGTCTCTTCCTGGATGGACCCCAGAGACACAGCAAGACTGACAGACTGACGTCATTGTGTGTGCATGTGTGTGTGTGTGTGTGTGTGTTACTGAGACTACATTCCCGGACATTGCATGATCTGGAAAGTGTGCTCTGTCTGCAAGTCTTGAGAAAAATATGCAGGCATTTCATAATCAGTTGTAGCAAAGTATTTTGGGACTCTGGAGAACAAGTGAAGGTTGTTATGTTTTGTTTCTATAGTTGTGGAGTTGGAGGCGTCCCGTAAAGCTGATTGTTCCTTTTTTCATCCTTTTTCTGCAGTTATTCGGTCTTCTGGGTCACTGGGGTGGATTAAGGTCAGGTGTGTTGTGAGAGGAGCCCGCTGGGGAGGTCAGTAGTGAATCACCTGATCACCTTTCCCTGAGGGGAAATCACAACCAGGCCGCACCACAGCATCAAGGAGATTTATCCAGAAAGGCTCAGAAGTAAATACAAAAAAATATCACTCTGTTCCAAACTTGTCTTTAAAACTTATGCTCGTAATCTTTTTTTAGATTTAGAAGTAATTTTTAACATACTTACATATTTTACGTAATTTATGGAAGTCACATTGACCTTGTAACTACTTCAACTACTACTTCTCTTTTAAGTAAATTAAATTAAGTAAATTAATTTATTTCCTGTTTAAACTGTCTTTTATAACGCCTAACCAGGACGTTTTTCTGCCCTAAACCTAGCTCAGTGGTTTTGTAGCATAGATTCACAGAAACTGCAGCTTTTTTTTAAAAACATGAACCATGAAACGACCTTCTCTGTCGTTTAGGTTGGAGATCTTGTTTGCTTAAAATGTATGCACGAGCTGCCTTGTCCACTCAGCTTAAGACAAATGAAAACAAAGTACACAACAAATGCTTAAAATTTTGCTTGAAAAATTAAATGCACTGAATCTAAAATGTGTTTTTTTCAAAAGGCTAAAACAAATCAGGTGCTAAGATTCGGACTAAGGTGTAGAAAGAAAAGATGAAATGTGACAGAAAGGTGATGAAGGAGATGAGAACTGTTCAGACCTGCTCTCCTCCATCATAAAAGTTTAATACCCAGCGAGGCGGGATTATGATGGAATAACACACATTCAATTGCATAATCTCAGTGGACTACATGGCCGTGTGTGTGTGTGTGTCTCTGTGTGTGTGTTTGAGCTTAGAGTTGGAGCGATTTCAAAAATAAGCGATTTAAACACTGTTGAGACCCTCTCTGTTATTTCTCCTGTCTGTTTAACTCTGTATTTCAGTCTCTGTCTCGTCTCGCAGCGTGTCACTTTAAATATTCGCCGTCAGGAAACGTCTTCATGTCCTCAGTGTGTTAATTATTTCTTTTCCTTTCCCATTCACTCTGTTCCTCCTCCCTGGGTGGTCTTGTCATCTCACATCAGCGTCAGCTGATCCTGACGTTGCTCCTTGCAACTTGCAGTTGCCTTGGCAACGCCCCGGTTTGGAGGGGCAGGCAGCGAGCCAGCGGAGACGTGACCTTTATGTCATGATCACTCTGTCCAGGTCAAGCTTCAGTTTTATCTTTTGCTTTAAGTGGCTCATATTATCTCAAGTCACTTGTGCTCTTTGAATGAAAGCTTTCTGCAGGATTAGCAGAGCTGTGAACTCTGAAAGGTGAGGGAATGTTTTTTACAGTCATAAGTTTAAAGTTTGATCTTTAGATAATAATAATAATAATAATAATAAAGTAGAACTCCTCTAATTAGGGATTGAACGATATACTCAACTCATGATTTGAGATTCAGCGTTCACGATACAATCAGCAGATCATCATCCTCAGTGCCCCTGTTGGCAAGCTAATGTTAGCAAGCTAATTTTAGCTAATATCCATATTTGTCCTCTTAAAAGTTCAGTTGTCAGCTTGTAAAAACTTACACCAACCTGTTTTATCTCAGTAAAGTAAAGCACCAAACGACCTAGTTAGGCTTTGCGAAACATCGTGGTTTGAAATAAAAGTATGTAACCATGATGGTGGTTGTTCTTTAACCATATTGTAACTACGATGACAAAGTTCTCCAAACCTTAACAAAGTAGTAAAGTAAGGAGAGACGTGTAGATTCATTAAGCCCAGTTTTATTCATGTTTGATGATGTTAGTCCCAAGAGTCGCCGTTTCACTGCAGTGAGAGCATCTTTTGAAACTTGAGCTCGCTGTTTAAAATGAGCTGCTGTGACCTCTGGGATAATCACAGCCTCATGAAACTTTACAACCACAAACTAGAGACCTGGAGCTTTCAGAGGATGGATGGTTTTAACAGTATAATGACAAAAAGGGGGTTTATAATAATAACTGACAGAAGAGAAGTGTTCCATCCAATCGGCAAAAATCTCCAAAATGTTTAAAGTTTTTGAAAACAAATCACAGCAGGATTTTTTTTTCTACGGTGTTCATTCAGATCTTGGTGTTTAATGTGGTATTTTAGGACAATTTTGATTAATTATGTGGTTAACTATGTTAAAATCAGCAACAAATCTGTGTAACAAAAGGTATCAACCTAAAAATTGCTGTATTATACACTTTTTTGTACATTTTTATTCTGATTTATGACTCAAACATCTTGACACTTATTTCTGAGCTGCATCTCAAATTAACCCTCAGGTTCCCAACTTTCAGATGATGTACACCATTTCTATTTGGCATCTCCCCCTGAATAACCCCTCTTCATCTCCCTCACCCCTTGTTTCGTAAGTGGGCGGATTGTTGAGGTGTTAAACTGGAAAAGAAATGTAAGCAGATAAGTAAAGACGACTGTTGACAGCAAATAGAAATGCAAAGCAGAAGTCAGGCAGTCTGACAGAGGAGCAGATGGAGGGAGGAGGCAGAGAGACAGGGAGACAGGCGGTGACATGAAAAAGGCGGAGACACAGAGCGAGGCAGGTACTTGTGGTAAAAGGTCAGTGCTCCTGTGATAAGGCGTGCTTGGACAGCATGCTCACAGCGAGCGGCCCCAACGCTTGTCAACACAATACCAGTGCACTTCAGTGGCCATAGTACTCTCAGCAGAGCACACAAGGACGGACGCACCGCAGTGTAAAGAGCCTTTTATGAAGCTCACTGAATGTTACACAAACATGAACCCGAATAACACAACCGCAGTGTAAAAAATGCCAGTGGGTAAAAAGTTCTCGCTGTCCTGAAGTAAAAGAGATTATTATATGTCTGCACAGGGTTGATAAGGTTGTTTACTACCAATTACAGGATTCATTAGCTGCTGAGATTTTGGATTTTTACAAACCAGTATTGTTCTGCCGGCCTGTATTTGCTGAATGGACAAAAAGTGAACTGACGTGGAGAGAGGACAGCGGTGCAAGATGTGTCAGTGATTGGATATTGTGCTTCACAGCTTATACCATTGCACAGATAAATAAGTAAATTAATAAAAACCAGACTGACAAAGCAGGAATGTTTAGCAACAATATATATAAACCTTCCTGCATTTAAAATGAAGTAAAACCGGGATAAAGCAACTACAATCTTGCAGGTTGAAGCATTGCAGAGATAAAAACAGGATCGATCTCAGTATGCGGACAGCTTCTCCTTTTCCTTTAAAAGAAAATATTGTACAAGCTATAAAAAGTCACTGAGGCAACTTGCACTTGACATTGTCCTCATAAAAACACTGAGTTTGAGGTTTTCTGGTTTTAAGTACAAATTAAATCATGATACATTGTGGAGGTGAGTGTCCTCTATGTGTTGTTTATGCAGAAGCTTAAATCGACCCGTATTTATGTTTCTAGTCACAACATCCTCTAGTGGTTGTAGTAATAGGAATACATGACATGTATGGCTGTATAGTGAAGCTGTTGCTTTACAGTATTGCATATATTATCTGTAATTGCAGCTTGGCTCTGAATGAAAAATCTGGTCTTTTAACCTGTTTTTTCTCCCAACTTGCACATGCAGAAGCTTGGTCCCTTTGGTGTCACTTTCAGCACTCAGGGTTGCAGTCAGTTGCTCCCAGGTATAAAGTCCTTCACTGGAGGAGGTTTTTATCAGCTGTCTGCAGAGGTTTCCTCCCCACTAAAACAAACAGAGCAGAGGATTAAAAACAGTAAAAACACTAAATACAGCATTCTCCCCTCCAAAGCTGTTGGGCACGCTGGACTGTGAGATAGATAGACAGATAGATAGATAGATAGATAGATACTTTATTCATCCTGAGGGAAATTCAAGCATCCAGTAGCAGCATGTTAACATACATCGAACATACTTTATACATTATACTTACACTGAAAGATTAAGACTTAACCTATAACACCAACATTAAATTTAACCAAACATAAATACTTTAAATTAAAACCTCAAATATTAAAAATTTGCGGAGAAGTAAGATTTAAGATTTTATCGGGAAATTAACCATTTGCAGGAAAATTAAATATATGCAGAGAAATTAAACATGGGAGATAAAATAAAACGTGCAGAGATGTCCAAGAGAATGTGCTGCTTCTAACGGTTTCTCTGATAACTTAGGATCCAATCAGCTAAAATGACTAAAATATGAAATTAACACCAGTCAAGATGCAAAGAGCGTATTGTAAAAATGTGCCTTTAAACTAGATTAAAACTATAACTTTAAGACTACACATCCAACTATGATGCTCCACTTCGAGTGACAAACTAATTCCCCTCAGCTGCAGATGTGTTTATTTAAACACACTCATCTTGAACATCGTAGACGTAATACCTCTTAGCATTTAGCTGCAGCCTCATAAATCTGTTAGCATGTTGTTTAAAGACTCATTTAATGTAGTTACAGATGTGTTGTGAAGTAGGTTTTCCTTTACATTTCTTTCCTGTCTGCATGTGTGTTTTGTGTACGTCTTTAGCTGTGCAGTGTGTGTGTTTGTTTAGATTATGTGTGTGTGTGCATGTGTGCATGTCCTCTCTGGCTTCTATCTCTGGAAGCAGAGAGAGATGAATGGAGCCCCGTGAAGCACCGTTAATTACACAGCCCATCTCCTCTCTCCTTCCCTCTCTGCTTCACAGAAAACAACACGCAGAAGAACACAGACGGGAGACAAAGAGCGGCAGCGACACACAGGGAGGAAGGAGGGAAGAGGTGAGAAAGAGGGAGGGATAACAGACTGTTCAAAATAAATGGACACACAGGGAACAAAGTCAGGCTCATGAAGGATAAATTGATTCTACAGTGGAGCGATTGTCAGTCTATCAATCTCTCCAGGTCGAGTGTCAAGTTATTTATCAGTCAGAACTGAAAGCTGTGGGGCTGGATTTAATGTGTTTACATGCTAATTCTAAGCGATATCACATACTTCTTTCACAATAAAATGCTTTATATTGGGGGATCGTATAGAGGCTTTTATTGTGGAGCAGCAATACAAGATTTGTGTTTTTAGCCAAGGTTAGTTGTCTGCTATGACTTTGTGTACATAAGAAGATTTGGACATTTACAGTGGAAACATTTTAAATGTCTCATGTAGAATGGTAAAAAATATATTTTTCCATTTCCTGCTTTGTGTCAACACAATTTTAAACATTTTTAATACATTTAAAATAGTTTATTTTGCTCAAGAAGTAGTTTACAACCTAGAAAAAGCTGTTTAGAAGCTTCTATCTTGTATCTTTGAGTATAGTAACCTCCTGGAGGGTTTCCATGTTTTTTATTCACATCCTGGTAGTTTTCCAGGCTCTTCTCCGCTCGTCCGCCTATCGTAACAGCATAAATAAAGTCAGAGTTGGTGTGTGTTGAATCTATGTTTCAGTATTCCTTTTTCTTTTGTTATTTCCTAGGGATTTGACAATCTGATATTTAGTATCGGTAATGAATGAATATAATGGTGAATATTTTATTTTAACAGCTAGTTATTTAAGGGAAAAGACTGATTGGTATCAGTGTCGGCAGATACTAGGACAATGCTTTAGTTTCACCACGAGAAAATCTAACCAAAGTCATATCTGTGGGTAAATATTCTGCCTCAAATAGAGAGAGAGACCTCTCTCTCTCTCTGGGCTTTGGTTCATGTATTGCTCAAGATCTTGGAAAATGTTGCCGATATTGAGATAAACGATGAGATGGAGAGGGAGAATATTGTAAACTTGTCCTGCCCTGCATTGCCTCCACTGCCCCCCAAGCCACGCCCATATTCCCTCATCCACATTGTGATTGGTCGGGCTGCCAGCAACAGTCTGCTCTCCATCCCCTCTGTTTCCCCCTCCGCTCTCTCTCTCTCTCTCTCTCTCTGTTCCCCTCCCTTTCCCCCATGCTCGCTCTCCATGCAGCTCGCCAGTGAATGAATCCAGTCAGACACAAGCTGTTAAACAGCACAGCCTCTCTCTCTCTCTCTCTTCCTCTCTCATCATCTCTTGCTCTCTCTCTGTCCTTTCCCGTCTCAGGAGCAGACAGTCAGTGGAGCATCGGCACAGCGACGGGAGCCACACAGGACTGACGGAGGAGGAAAAGAGGACAGCGGACCTCGCTGACAGCAACATTAAGAACATTAACAGCAGAACGTCAACTTTAACGCAGCTCAGATCAAAACTGAAGCAACAGATTGCCCTCAGTTGCAATTGTTGCTGCAACTGATGCTCTCCCGGGTGATCGGGGCTCGGAGACGGTTTTCCACGGCTCCTGCAGCAGACGTCTCCAGGGTTTTGAAAGTCAGTTTATCCGTGTGACTGAAATGCTTCTGCTCCGTGAGGAAATGATGAGCATCGGGAAGAAAAAGCTCTGATCAGTTGGAAAGCAACACGTTTCAAGCTGGGCGTCAACATCACCTCGACCACCAGCGTCTCCTCCCATCTTCCTTCCTTAACCGGGAATCTGAAGGAAGACCAGGCATCCGAGCTGTGAATGCACAAACAGGAGGGGGATGTCACATCGCACAGAGCAGAGTTTAGGGAGTTTTGCTGTGAAACACGAAGAGCAGGATCAGGTTTTGATAGCGTGAAGAAGCAGGAAAGCTTCACAACAACACAACAATAAGTCCGTCAGGCTGTCACCTGGACTTCTGGGGACAACAAGGGACAAACAGGAGGATGTACTCCAGCATCTGCCTGAGAACGGAAGCAAAACAAGAAAACTAGAGCAGAAATGACAGATTCACCTCTGCCACGCACAGCCACAGATAGATAAAAGAAAGCATAAACTAAGTTAGCATTATCAGAAGAGTAAGAAGAGAGCACCAACAGAAAGATTTCTGCTTCAGGAGGATGTATTTGCCTTTTTTCTAACAGCAAAAATCTTTCTTTGACGTCAACTTCTGCTGCCAAGCGTGCAAGGAAGTTTTTGCACCGATTCCATTCGGTGTGAGCGTCTTGGGGTTCTCGCTCGACTCTTCTTTTCGGGGTGAGGTGGATCTGCCGTGGGGGGCAGCTGACAGCCATCCAAGACGCCGCGAGCCGTACTCCGCGTGAAGAATGCCCAGCCGCGCTTGGCCAAGCCGGCCGACCCGGGCCCGACGGCGGGCCTGTACATGGAGAGATCGCAGAGCCGCATCAGCCTGTCGGCGTCCTTCGAGGCCCTCGCCATCTACTTCCCCTGCATGAACTCCTTCGACGAGGACGATGGGGGTGAGTACCGACACACACACACACACACACAGCTACTAAAGGTTGATGGAGTCATACATGAAGCATAGGACACAAGGCGCATGTCGTTTGTCACCTGTCAGCTGGAAGACTGATGTTTCCATCCACACACACAGCAGGCAGTGTGTTATGTAAATCTGTCAGGGCTCATTCAGAAAAACACCTTGCAACATGTGCTGCAAAAAACAAAAGATTTTGTCTTTGTGCTGATTTCTCCTGCAGAGAAAATTCATATTTTTAGTTATATTCTGCATATTGTGCACAATATGTGTAAAAAATGAGCAATTTAGAGCTGAAACACAACAGAAAAACGGTCTGTTGATGTTATTTTTCAAGCGAAAATACCAAACTCACTCCTGTTCAAGCTCCGAGTTGTTGATTTTTCTCCGTTTTATGTCATTTTAAGGAAAAACAGACAATCTATAAGATATGTTGTGATGTCCATCTTTCATTCTCTGATATTTAATGAATCTATAAGTTGAACAGATAATAGATGTGTTACATGACGATGGGGAGAGTGTTTGCTAGTTGCAGCCCTGCTAACATTTCCAGTGCAGATAAGATGAAGCAGAGGCCTGCATGTTGAATGGCAGATGTCCTTTCAGCCGATAATGTTGGCATTTAACCAAATGAACCAGATCAGCGTGTGTGAGTGGTATTTACAGTAAACTGTGTTACAACATGCTGTCACACAGAGCTACAAGTGATTTCTGTTCTGAAATGTCTCTCCACAAGCTCATTGAATAGCAAACGGTCCATAAAACTCCGAGTCTTCATTTGCTGACAGAGTGCAGCCACGTTAATTACATTTTCTAACAGCCTGACGAGTCCATGGAGTCAGATCAGGAAGGAAAGAGGAATGAAACGTGCAGATTTGTGCTGTAAATTTTGGAGGGTTTTTTCTCTGCTGCTTGCTTTATAAACATTTCTTTGCAAAGCATGTTTGATGAATGCAATTTAAATGTTAAAACACACATTTGATTGTATTTCTGTCTAGAATCAGGTCATGTCAGTGCCTCTAATCGGATGAGTCAGTTAAAACTATAGTAAGATCAGACCGAGATTGATTTGGTGTGTTGTTTATGTGTGTGCAGGCACATGTATGTGTGTGTGTGTGTGTGAGCCTGTGCACACCTGTGTGGTTATGTCAGGTTTGCTTTGATGAGATTGTCATGAGGATCAAATATTTCCTCAAATCTGGTGCATCAGATGATGTAATTCATTTAGCTGTGAACGGGTTTTATTGCTACATTACATTACCTCTGATTTCCTGCCGTTCTAATCCTGAGCTGCAGCACTGGACGGTCGTTCCCTTACACACTGAAGTCAAGGATAAGAGTCCTGTATGTATAGGCAATGACCTCTGGGGTGAACTGCTGGTGTGTGTGTGTGTGTGTGTGTTAAGTAGGTTACAGGCTTCCTAAGAACATTGAACAGGCTGGATTAATACTGGGGAACACAAAGGGGTCAAAAATGTTGTTGACTGCATGTCAGTTATTTTTAGTAACTATATTCATTTAAATGTTTGTTTGTTTTTGCACCACTAAAGTACAATATCTTGTTATGCTTTATTAGCTAAGTTTGTGTACATGTCTTGCAGAAAAACAAACTTTAAGAGTGATATATTTACATTTCTTTGGTATATTTGCTTAGTCAAAGTATTATTCCAGCAGTGAAGTGCTGGTTTCTGTGTGTTTTAGGCTGCAGATAAACTATTTAATGATGCTGCATCATGGAGAGAATTGATCATGAGCTACTCGTGCTGCTGCAGGGTTCATGTAAAGGACAAACAAAAGGACTCAGATAGTATAAAACTTCCTGATTAGTTTGATGTAAACAATAAACATGGCGACACTGGAGGAGATTATTATATCACCAACACTGAGATCACATCAGAGAAACTGAAAACTGAAAAACTCTTTATTTTTTAATTCCCACATTATATTCTTTTTATTAAAAAACAATAGATTTTCTTTAATTTGAATGTCTGGAAGAGCTCATTAATATCATTGTCAAATCATATTTTATTTTATATTTAACTGATCTCAGGCCCCTTAAATTCATCAAATTGTAGTGCGGCAGACTTTGTGATATCAGTAAATATCTTATTATTGTCCAAAGAATCGATATAAAATTGTGTTTAAAGTTGTGATTTACACCAAAACACATGCACAAGTCTAGTCAGTTCAGGAAAACTGCTTCCTGTAATCCTCTGCCTGCTGCATGTTACATCTTATGGATGTATAAATGTTGTTTTTTTGAGGACGCGTGCAGCCAATACTTGCATAAATGCAGGATATGCAGGGCAGCCATCATGTGCACGCTAATGTGTATTTAAAAGGAAGTACATCTCAGTTTGACAGGAACTTGGAGGCAGCAGGAGACAAACACGTCGTACTCTAACAGGTAACTCTGGCAGGGCTAACACAGCTATACAGAAAACCTTTATTTCTAAGGATATTTAAAGCCATCCTTTCCCTGAGAGCAGTCTAAAAACAGACAGACAAACAGGCGCAGCACGGCCAGCCCTATCTCATGGTGTTTTTCACACAGTTGGACCTTGTTGGAACAGCTGGGACGTGACCAAATAGTCTGCTTGGCTGAAAACATTTTTAGTAATTATTGACACAGCAAATCACAGCCATTTTCAGTCCAAGACTTGCAGTAACCAAACCATTCACCCGACTCTCAGAGGACGGCTCATTTTTAGAAATATCTCACACAAAAGTGATTATTTGTCCTGTAGGTTCAAAGGGTCCCGTGGCCTGTAACGATCACAGATAACGCTGCTCTGCACAGGACTGAAATCACCTCTAATCAGCCCGCTGAAAGTCAATAACTACCTGTGCCAGCAGAGCTAATCCCCCCCAAACATTGACTTAATGTCCTCTGGGTTAAGGTGCTCCCGAACAGCTCCATAATCTTTAACAATCGCTGAGTTTTACGAGTCGTCCTTTCCGCGCTCTGGTGGCTGAAACCGTCCAGCGGAGGACATTTGTTGCATGTTATTCTCTCTCTCTCTGTCTCTCTCTCTCTCTCTCTCTCTCTCTCTCTCTCTCTCTCTCTCTCCCATCATTCCCTCTCCTCTTTAATGGACTTACGTAACAAAAGCATAAAATACCTTCAAAAAAGATTTAAGTGCAGCCATTACCAAAATACATGTTATTGTTTTCATGCTCGCTCAGAACTTAAAATGTTCTTTCTTTCTTCTTCTTTATGTTTTACAAGAGTAATAAATACACGTTTGCATCTCTTTCAGATGTTTTCTGGAACCGTAACAGCATAACAGTGTGAACTAATGTTATCATGTGTATGTTTGTAAGTAAAAGTACTAATACCACACTGTGAAATTACTCCACTACAAGTAAAAGTCCTGCATTTAAAACATTTTTATGTATCAGCATCAAATTGTACTTAAAGTATCAAAAGTAAAAGTACACAATATGCAGAAAGGCCCAAATCAGATTGTCAAATATATTATTGGAATATTATTATTGATGCATTTATTTTTAGGGGCTCACTTTAACTACTTCATATACTGTTATGTGGTTTGATTTATAAACATCAACTTAACTTATTACATTTGCTTAAATAAGATATCAGAACAGTGACAGAAAGCATCACAATGTCCCAAACATTTGAAATGTTGCAAAAAAATACATGCAAATTCTGTTTTAAGTCAATTTTAAAGATTTAAAGAGTTTTTAGATGCAATAAATAATCTAAAAAGATACATTGTGATCTCCATCTTTCACTGTTCTGATATTTAATTTTTATAAGCGAACATTTGAATAATTCACATTTTCATCAGCTACATAGTTGCAGATTCATCAGGCTACAGTTGTGAGAAGTTTGCAGGACACAATTTCTGCATCTATGTGTCATACAGCATTACACAGGAATACACATGCACACACCTGTATGAGCACTCATGCATACACAGATAAGTCTTCCTACACACACACACACACACACACACACACACAGATATGGAAGCAGTGTGTGGGGTAATCAGAGCGGAGCGGCAGGCCGCGGTTTGTGGCTCTCAGTCTAATTAAATGCTAATATGGCTGCTGATTGTGGCTGACTGCAGCTAATTAGAGGCCTGATTGCAGGTTAATTCTCTCTCTCTCCTTTTTTCTGTCAGTGTCTCTCTGTCACACTTTCCCTCTCTGCGGTTTAAAAATCCTGTTTGCAGGTTAACTCTGTCTTTCCACCTTAAATTGTCTTTTAATCGCTTTTCCTCTTTTTTTTTTTTCCATTTCTTTCCGCTCCACTTGCTCTCTTTGTCTCACGCTCTTACTTCAGTTTAATTCAAATATGTTTCAGGACAGGAAGTCTGTTCTCAAGAGCGTCAAATAAAATACATGAACGGACAGTTCTGTCGTTTAAATTAAATTTACAACACAAGTGGCTGGTTTTGAAGAGCTGAACATCTGATATTCACACCACATTTCTGTCACATCTTAGTGTTGGAAAAATCAATGGGAGCTGTGATGGTGTGGGCATGCTGCAACAGACACAGGTGAGATGGTGAAATATGATCCACGAAGTCCAGTCTGAAGGCTTATCAGATGCATGAAATCTGCTCAGTGGTTTTGTGTGATATTAGGAGAATCTTGTGTCTGGAATGATGAAATATGAATCAGGATTCTGTTATTGTGTTGCTTATTTCTCGCCTCAGATGTTTTCAGAAACATGTCTGATGTGAGTATGTTTTGTCTGATTACGTCCCTTTGGATATCAGTTTCCAGACTTGTATGCATTTGTGAATTGAACCTTGTGTCGTCGAGGCTTTTCTTCAAGAATTTATGGAATCATAATGATATAAAAAAGGTCATCTTAAGGTTGAATTAGTCTTTAAATTAGACTGCATTACTGTTGGTGAGGTGGAACTAAAAAACACGACTGAGTCATTTTGGTCTGAGAGGATAGCAATGAATTTACAGTGTAGAGATTTATGTCGACCTCCGAAAGGTAAGTAACCTTTAAATGAAATGGCAGGTAAGGTGATCTTACTCTCTACTGTCTCCTGGGTAGGAAAATGAAACATAAATCCCAGTTTCTGCTCACGTCTCTCTCTCTCTCTCTCTCTCTGAGCTGAATTACAGTTTGCTGTTTTTCCTCTCAGTTCTCACGTCTCCTCAGATGATCAGCAGACAGAACACACACAAACACACACCTACATATGTGTAATCTAGCAGCTCAGGTGTCAGACTGACGGCTGAGCTGATTCTCCTGCATGACACAGTCAGTGTAAATATGAGAGTCAGTCTCATCACCTGTCTGACAGAAAACATCCATTTAGTGTCCATGTATCTTTAAGTTTAATGCAGTTTATTCCAGACTTTACTAAACGTCCCTCAGATTTTCTCGTCTACATTTCCCATAATTCTTCTTGACCGTGGCTGTTGACTTGAAATAGAAAGTCATTATACAAAATACAAGGTGTTTTGTGCAATAGAAAGTCAGGAAGAACCATAAAAAAGTAAATAAAGATGATAAATACATCCATATGCAGGAATGCAGGTCTCCAGGGTGAAAATCCTTGTTTTTTTTTTAACCCGTCAACCGCCCCTCCTACCCGCTGTAACAGCAACTTTTCGTAGTAAAAGTAAAATAAATGAACGTTTATACATTATGTCGGTCACGCTTTTCAACGCGCATCGACGTCAAAGTTGTCGATTCTTGTTCTGACACAGGACTCTGTAATTACTGAGCTTTATACTTTTGTGCATCCCTTTTTTAACAGTCAGATTCCAGGAATAACTTGATCCATGTTGTTGGTAACAAAACAGGAATATAAAACTAATATTCACAGAAGAAAACGTCCAGAGAAAGCAGAAGTACATCGCCAAAAGCTGTTTTTAAAGAAGTAATGGTGCAAGTTTTTCAGGGAGGATTTCTTTTTCCTCTCAGGCTTGTTCTTGTTCGTTCTGATCCTCCCATTAATCAGATGGAGAAAAAATCTCTAATATAGAAACCGAACAGGCGCTGCAGCTTGCTGCTGCTGCTCAGGGAGACTAATTGAGTCTATATTTCTTTGTGTGAGAGTGTGTGCTGTTGTAATTCTCTGCTTGTAGGAACCAAATGTTCTCACAAGAAGAGAAAAATGAGGAAAATCTTCCAAAGTGAGGGTTGTTTTTGGCAGCTCACTTCCTTATGGGGCCTATTTAGGATAAAACCTTAGAACTCGGACACTATTTAGGTTAAAGGTGAGGTTTTATTTTAAAGGTTTATGCTCTGATTCTCTGTTTCTGAGTTTGTCTATGTGCTGCAAAAGGTTTAAACTCTGCAGAAACCTACCAAGCCTCATTGCTTTCCACTTCAAAAAGTTGTGAATGAGCGTGTCAGTCGAATGTGTGTGAAGTATGAGCATATAGCAGCTAAGGTAATGAGATGTCAGTTACTGTGGGAGGATCTGGAACATTAGCCTTCAACGAATCAGCGGACAGTTGGGAAAAAAAAGAGCGAAAGGAAGGAAAGAAGGATGAGATGACAGCTAATTGAGAGGAAGAGACGGGAGGATGGAGGGACAAATGTAAGCAGAGTTGGGATTGATGGATGTTGGAGCAGAGGTGGAAGGAGTGAAGAAAGACGGGAGGATGAAGAAGGGATGGAGAGAGGCAGGTAAGATATTAAGAGAAGAAAGCATCAATCATACATTAGTGAGGGTCACGTGCATGGAGGGGGAGATGGAGGAAGGAGGGAAGAGTGATGGAGGTGAAGGAACAGCAGGGGGAGGGAGGAAGTGAGAAATTAAAATGGCTCAGTAGGTCTTTTTCCCTCCTTGCTCGTTACCCTCGTCTTTCATCTCTCCTTCCCCTCTTTAACTCTCGCCCTGCTCTCTCCCTTTCATTCTATCCATTTTATCCGTCTTCATTCATGCTTTCAGGTCACATGCAGGACAAATAGGTTTCCAAGTTGAAGCAAATCTTTAACTCCGAGTTGTGTTTTTTAATGATAGACTTTAAATGCTAAACATGTCGTGGAAAGATTTCTTGCTACAGTGATGTAAAGTACAAAAAAATGAGGCGGAAAAAAGATGCATGGAGCCGATGTCAGAGATATGAGTTATGGAGGAGAAAGAGAGGAGCAGTGAGGTCTCTGGTGAGCCTCTGAGTTGGAGAGATGACCCAGAAAAGTCAGGAGTACAAAATGGACTGCCAGGAAAGGAGGTCTATTCTATAGGGAGGAGGAGGAGGAGCCAGAGCAGGAGGAGGAGGAGGAGGAGGAGGAGGCTGCAGGTGTTCATTTGTTATACTGAGCCGTGTGGCAGCAGGCGGCGTGTTCTTCAGTCTGCTGTGGTTGTTGTTTCAGTGCAGCGTGTAGAGAAGCTGCAGCGGTGCACATCAGCAGCACATGTTAGGGAGACGTTTGATAAACGAGCATTTCATTAGCCAGCGTTTTAACGGGACATGACGTCAGAGACCTAAAGAGCTCTGAGACGACCTTGTTTTGGCAAGTTTTGCTTTTTCTGGAGCAAACGCTGCTCAGTGAAGCATTCAGACTGAACACAAAGCACACTTTTCACTTGGCTTTTTGAGTGTAAAATTGATTTTGCATGTGTTTGATCATTTAGACTGGATCTTAAACGGACCCGTGGAAAACCTCCTCTGACCAGACTTGCATTAATTTGCAAAAAAAAGGGTTTAGGGCTCTAGTGCTGCAGCTGCATGCAGAATAAACTGAATGTTGATTTATGCACGCACCAAAGTCCACAAACACAAGTTCTGCCTGGAAGTTTTTAGCTGCACTCTGATAGCAACAGGTGCTGAGGTTTGCAGAACAGCCAGACTTAAGTAAAAAAAAAGTGATGCACTGGAATTCACAGCTATCCCACTAAATGTTCTCTATTCAAACAAACCCAGGACTTTGAATAAGAAGACACACGTGTTTGTGTCTCATTGTTAGAAGAAGGTCTGGAGGTTTTTAAGCCTCACTGGTCTTTGTTTCCCGACCTTAGCCAAGTGGTTTTGGTGCTGAAACCCAACCGTGCTTCAACTTTAACAAAAGCAATCGTCACGTTTGCAATGTGTTGAAAAACTATTGTCACATGTCAGATTTTTTAGGAAATCATTCAAGAAATCATACAAACTCGGTAATGATAATTGGTCGTACTTTGGCGAGTTCAAATGAAAGTCAGGATCTTGACGACCCACTTGTGGGGAGAGTTGTGTATCATAGTTGGGCTGACACTCGTGATTTTAAAACACCTACACCTGTAAAAATGATGGCACTTTAGAGCACGTTTTGCCTCCCAAGAGGGCCCTTTAGACTGCACACCACTGACCAAAGGTTAAGGGTCCCACCCCTAAAAGAGATCCAATGAATGAACCAGATCAGACCTAAAATATGGTTCAGCCAACAGACCTAATGAAGAGAGCACCGCAGCACTGTCATCATGAAGGAGCAGCTAAAACATGATTTTTCCTGCACAGAAAAACACTTTTTCTCCTGTAATGATGAGCATAAAGATCCAAATCCAGGCGAGGAGCCGTGGAGTGAAGATGGAGGAGGATGCCGGATGGTCAGACGACAGAAAAGAAGAAGAAGAAGAGTGAGTGATGCTCTTGCAGCAGGCCGACTGTCCTGACAGGCTGCATTGTGCCAGACTGAGAGCAGGAAGTCAAGTTGTCATGTGGAGACAAAGCCACACGAGACGAGCTCCGCGACGCCTCCTCAAACACACCGTTACATAATGAACGAGTGTGATTTCGTTCTTAATGCCACAGCCGGCTAACAGCCGTGCTTTGTGTGTTAATGACAGGAAATCACTGAGAGGCAGTTTGAGTGTGTTGATCCGTTGAGCTTCGTCTCTGATGGCAGGTTGAATCCTCCTTCCTGCTCGGGCAGCGTGTAGATTCTTCTGTTCGGAATAGAAATATTACTTAAAAACATCTTTCTTCAACTCTGACCTTTACTTTCTCCCTTTTTTTTGTCTTCCTCTTTCCTTTTCTCCCGTCTTCTTCATGCCTCAGTTTATTTTCTACTCCTCTTTCTTTCTCTCCACTCCTCCTCCATGACATTCATCTTTTCATCAGCCTCTCCCCTTCAGTCTTCATCTCTCATCACCTCTCGTTGTCTTCATACCTCCTTATCTCCTCACACCTTTTCTCTCCATTTACTTTTTTCTTTCATTTTTTTGTTTTGTCACTGTGTGTTCTGGGTTATACTCAATAATATCCAAAGCTAAAGGGAAAACTTCAGTTTTATAGTTACGTTTCTGGTTTGGTTCGTCTGTCTGTCAGCAGGATGATTTCACATGTAACTTGGTCTGGAAGGAAGAATCCTATTCAGTTGTGGAGAAGATCCAAATCACTGGTTGGATACGCAGATTATTCTACACTTTTGTTACATTGTGAGATAGGTAGTGTGCTCTTTGTTATCTTTATTTATTTACAGAATGACCTTCTATTCTATTTTATATACAGCGGGAGTTATAACAAAGCAGTTTCCCCCCCGAGCATCAGCAAAGTATTTCTGATTATATATCTACATCTTGTTCCACTTCTCTTGTAAACACTTCTGTGTGTGTGTGTGTGTGTGTGTTGCTGTTAACTAATACACAACACTGTGTGAGTGTGTCTCAGATGTGTGTGTTGTTTGCTTCGTGGTACTTGTCCCTCCTCTCCTCCGTCAGTGATGAGCGTAACGTTTTTACCCAAAGTTTAACATTATTCAACTCATGGTGACCAGAAAATAAAGCCAAACATGAAGCACTGAAAGAGAAGCTCGCTGCTTGTCATGCTTCTTACGTGTCAGTGTAAATAAGCGACGCTCTCATTACAAAAAAACTGAAAAAGGAATGCTGGTCTCAGGAAAAAGCCTCCTCGCTATGACTTTTGTCCGATGCACAGATGTGTTGTACTTCCCTTCAGTATATAAATGTAATTTGAAAGGGACGGGGTTGAATTCCAGGCACGAAATCTGAGTTTTTCAGTTATGCATGAACTCTTTTATGTACCGTGTTGTGCTTAACGTTGTGACAGCATCAAAGGAAATGCACCTCTTGTTTCACCAGTGCAGTTCTGCAAAATACACATCTCTCTACTTTAATGTTTGTTTGTTTAGGATCCAAATGCCAAGACAGCAATGAAGAAAAACACAATAGAGTTCTCTTGGAATTCAGCATTCATGGGTATCATGCAGCTAATGAGATTAAGTTGGAAATACAGAGAAGCTTTAATGGAATTAAGTTTGTGTAATAATCTGATGTGATTTTCAGGTCTTATTAATGAATCTAATTTAATCTAACGCTGCTATGCTTCTGTTGCCTTGTGATGAACCTGGAGTTAAAGAAGCATCAGATGTTTCCTCTCTTTGCTGCCGTGTTGCTGAATAATTGAATGTGAAGGTGCACATTAGCGCTAATTTAATTTTCTGTGTAATTTCTTGATGGGATTATCATGTAGAAAAGTGCATTAACTCCGGCAACAGAGTTACACGATCTCTAACGACACCTGCATGCTGCAGATAACGTTTCCCTTCACGTCGGCATGTTAATTAAGTGGAAGTGAGGACATGCAGATTCGCTGTAAAGCTTTCTTTATGGTGGAGCATAAAGCTGCACTGACGGAGCCGAGAGGCGAGCAGTAAAAGAGGCACTTTTCTCCACATGCAGCACTTTATAGCTGCTGCCGCCTCCTACGAGTGTTTGGGGGGCGTTCAAGAGCTCAAGATTTGTCACCGTTGCGTTGTTTAAAGACACACTCGCTGATTTTGTTATTGTTTGGAAAAGTGTTAACACATTTTCTCAGTTTAGTATTCTTTGACATCTCTTAATGCAGTACTCCATTCTTTATACTCAGAAAGTCAAACAGACAAATCATTTGTTCAATTTAGATTTTTGCAGGGGTAGGAAAATATTTGCGACAAGCGTCTTTGAGTGTTCTGAAAGCGCTATATAAGTATAATGCATTATTAAACTTTAATTTGAATGCACACCACGCATTTATTTAAAGTAAGATTATCAAAAAAATCAAAAGGAGGAAGTCAGGTGACTCAGTGACGGAAATTCACAACACAATTTCTTCTAAATGTTACATTTTCTTCGACAAAATACACAAAATCTGATTTTCGGTTCTGTAGGAAAACAATTTGCAACAAACTTGAATTTGATGCAATTTAAAGTTTAACGTATTAACTCCTGTTTGTTACATATTATCAAGAATCAGAATCACAGCAAATTCATCATGACATGTTGTCATCTGATACAACAAAACTTTTACCCGGTAACAGCTGTTCGGCTCTCAGAGGGAGGATGGACGGAGTGGATCCACTAAATCGACTTTGAAAAAAGTAGTTATTGCTTATAAAAACAAAAAAAATGTTTGTGTTTGTGAAAGAATCCTGCACATTGTTAGTGAAAGATATCCTTAAACATGTAATATATAAAACCATTTCTTTCAGTTTGTCGTCTGGCTTCAGGAGCTCTTTTGGAGCCCGTTTCTAATTTCATCAGGTCTTCGTTACAGTTGAGTCTTCCGAGTCGTCTTTTCATTTCCAAAAGTCCTTGCTCAGACGTTTTCCTAATTTTAAAAAGTCCTTGTTGGAGCTTCGTCTTCCTGCTGCCCTGCGGTCTCAACACAGACCTTGGCGGGAATAAACCACCAAAGTGCCAGCTATTATAGAGGGTAGAGGCTTCTGTGTGTGTGTGTGTGTGTGTGTCTGTGTGTGTTAGTGGTCAGAGATCCAGCCAAGATCATGTTAAATTTATTTCATTGGAAGCACCAACAGAATTGGTCCCCCTTAAAGTGATTTGCTGTCCCATCAGCAACACGGTAAAACTGTCCAGTCACTGCGCCGAGCAGGAGAGAGAAAACGAGGACACAGAGGCCACAAGACTGTTGTTTTTTATTCAAATATATAGAATAAGATCCTCTCAGTATGCCACTCTAGTTAAACCTCTGAAACTTTATTGAATACAATACAAAGAAACATGTGTTTAGTTGATTTGCAGATTGTATAAAGCACACAAATCTTCAGTATATGTGTAGTTTTGTCCTTGTATCTCAGCACAAAGACTGAAAGCAGAAGTTTTTTGGTTATATGTGAACCAACTAAACCTGCATTTAGTCATTAAACATATTCTGTCAAATTAAAAGCAGCCTACATGAGCAACCTGTGCCACAACGTCACATCGCTAAAACCAACTCCTGGCCTCACTCTTTTTTTATCAAAGTATTCATCAAGAGCACCTTGGCATTCAGCTAAATGTTGATTGTGATCTAACTTTGTCCTAAACTACCCGTTTAAGATGTATTTGGCTTATATCAAGTGGACGACGACAGGTTCATCTACAGGCTCTCGTCTCACAGTGGAGATAAAATCAGCGTTGTAATTCTCTGGAAAACCAGCTTGTTGTCTTGCTTCAGTGACACAGTTAATGTTTGAAATCTTTCTTTTCCCTTTTATCTTCGATCTGAATCGTTTCTTTCTCTCTGTCGTTGCTGTCACTCACAGTCTGTCTCGTTATTTTTAATTCTGTCTCCTTTTGTGTCGTGACAGATTTTTTATGGCGTCCATCCTTCTTTCTTTCCTTCTTTCTTTCTTTCTTTCTTTCTTTCTTTCTTTCTTTCTTTCTTTCTTTCTCTCTGTATACATCTTCTGTCCACCAGCATGTTTCCACCCTTTTGCCAAATGCATGAAAGTTTGCTTTACAAACACGATAAAACACATCTCCTGTGCATTATTTTTTATTTTTTTAAATCAAGAGACGCACCAATTTGCATGCAAATGATGCACACTGGAGATATGTAAGTAAATAATGTATAAACATCCTGACGTCAGCGTCCTCACGTCCTCCCTGCTGCCGCCACACTGAACACGTCCCAGAGGAGTTTCAGGAAGGAGACGGATGTTCCCGCTGTTACACATTCAACACTGGCTCACAATCTGTGCTTACATTAAAGTGTGGACCCTCTATGTTTAGCTGGTTCACTGTGGGTCAGCATTTAGTTTTAGTTTGCCCCTCCCTTTCCAAGCAGGTCGGGGAACTAAGGTGGCGTTCAGGTAACATATAAACTTGAAGGAACTCTCTGGAGCCAGTGTTTGGTTTGTCCATGCTGAGCTTGTGTAGAAACATGATAGACTTTTATCATCACTTTTGAATTATTATCACCATCATACATCATTATAAGATTCCTCTACACCTGCTAGTATGTGCAGAAGGATGTTATCAGCTCGTTCATTCATTCATCCTGTCAATATTCCAATTCGTGCTTATTTTCAGGACTAATGACATTCCCATCAGCCTCAGCTGTGCTTTCTCTTTAGTGCTGCTTAGCTAATGTTAGCATGCTAACACACTCTGGTAAACATTAAAGCATGCTTGCATTGAACGATGCAGTATTCAATCATCCGCAGATTGGATTCTTAATGCTCTAATCAGATTTCACTGATCCTATTAGATGTAATCCAGCTCGACATTTTCATTTCTCTGCATTTATTTCATGGTTTATCAGAGCAAATGTATGTCAGCTGTAATATAAGAGCCATAACCTTCTCATAACACACGAAGAAATATTTTCCTTGTCCGTCGAATGATCGTAGATGATTAAGTGCCGTTCATGCATGTGTGTGTTTAAAGCACACGGCAGGTCAAAGTCAGTGCAGCAGGTTAAAAGGTCGTTAATGAATCAATGATGAATGAAGATTTTTATGACAGAAATGTACAATCAATACGTAGGTTTAACCAGAATATTGGCAGCTGCAGGCGCGATCGATAGCTCTCCCACGTCATCAGGAGGCTTCATTTACCCTGAGTGGAGACGATGGAAAACATCCACTCAGTCCAATCTGCCGGGGACATTTTCTGTGGCAGGAAGAAGGAAAAAGTGATGATGTGACGGCGATCCATACGGGCATAAACACACACACACACACACACACACACACACAGGCTGCTGAAACACTTCCCCTTAACCAGATACATGCAGATTTCTGTGGGTCATCTGGTTATTTTAGAGTCTTATATTGATTCTTCGTGGTGTGTTGATGCAGCTCGATGGACATTCACCACATGAACACGGTATTTTACTAGATTTCTGCCACTCTGTGAGTTTGTAACAGTTTCTTCCTGGAATATAATGCCGCTGGGTGTTGGTTTGTACCTGCTGTGTGCCACATGAAAATATGATGATGTTCTATTGGCAGGTACTATACAGGAAGATACAGTTACTACGTCTAATCTCCAAATTTACTAAAGCTCTGAGCCAACATTAAACAGACATTTTAGGGACATTAAGTGCTCCTTTTCACGTTATATTTTGGGTTTCTACTTGAACTTGTGTCGGATGAATTTTTAGGAACTGATTAAAATGAGGCTTTGAACTGAGATATTGTAGTGATAACCGATGTTTCCCATGATGCCTAGTCTTGGACTGAGTTGTTTTAGTTAAGTTTGCTTTATAAAATGCAAACATACTAAATTTTTTTTAATATGCATTTTTCAGAAAATTTAGGTTATTGTGATTTTTCAGAGTTTAATAATTAGTGAGGTTGCTGGTTTTTAAAATGTATTGCCTTAGGTACGATGTTTCTGGGTCTTTTGCATCTTTACTTTTGGCTTCTTGTCCTGCAGCTTGTTTCCATTAAAATCTAAATCTAGAGAAATTTTGAATTGTGGCAGTAAAGAAAATGAGAATTAGAGACTTTTCAACTGGTTTAGAGCAAATAAGCAAAGCTGCAGTAACGTACTTTGGTCAGAAGATGGCAGTGTGATGTGTTGTCATGTAAGTTAAATGTGTGTTACGTCAGAAAAAGATAAAAAAAAAACAAAAACAAAAACCACCTCAAGTGAGCATAAAAACTTTATGTGCTTTTTTCATGCAAAACTTCAAAATGTGCAGAGAAATTCGTAGATGGAAATGCGACTAGTGAAGACAATCTCATAGCACTTTGATTCCTATGAGTTGTGTCATTGCTTCATAAACTGAATGTTTTGATACTTACACAGTATTTATACAGCACCTTGACCTGTTAAAAAAAAAACATGGAAGTCTCGCTTTTTTAATATGAGATGACATAATTACTCTTATGCTTTTGGGCGTGTGTGTTCTGGACCAGTGTTTCTGTTAGATTGAAACAAACCACTTCTTCTTGCATCTCGTCATCAAACATAAACCAGCTTGAGGAATTCTTCTTCTTGCGTGTCCTTGAGCGAGGCATGTAAACGCCGGCTTCCCTCTGCATGTCGGTACAGTAGCTCCCAGGTGTTCAAAAATAGCTCGGTGCACTCAGCAAAAACCCTCATTTGGAGAAAGGTTAAAAAATGCTTATCTACCAATAAAGTAATTAGCTCTGACTCTGTCTTCCGGCCCGCAACATTCTGCTTCGCCCGTCGTTTGCGTTGCCAAGAGGTTTCAAAAAGCGGCTTCTTATTCATCTCGGCTTTAGTCATTCCTCGTCATCGGCTGTAGCACCTCCACAGGAAAGTCATTCTTCAAATAAATGCAACTCTTTCAGGGCCTCCCAGGATCCTCGTTCTCCTCTATCTTGCTCTGACAAGCACCTTATGCCAGATTCTCTCTCCGTCTGTAATGTATGGGCTGACGGTGACAGAGCAATTTCACTCGCTGGATATTGCACTACATCCATTTTATTTTATTTAACCATTTATTCATCCGTGGCGGTACGGATGTGGAGCGTGCCTGGCCGTTTCCCAGCACGCTGCTGCTGCATTTTAACTCAGGAATCGGATGGATTAAAAGGGTTTTTTAGCCGAGCCGAGTGATGATTTGCTGCTTGGAGAAACGACAGATAAAAGATGTTGTTAATAAAAAGATCTTTTACAGTGTCTATAATGTGGACAGTGACATTTAGGAAGAGAAACACCCACAAAGTTTCTCACCCCCAGAAGCATTTTTAGACTTCTTCTCCCAACGACTGGCTGTGTGAAATTAGGTCAAGCTAAAATGCATCATGATCTTCTATCTTTTCCCCCTACGTCACCCAGAGGAGGAGACGCAGCCCGACTGTCTTCATTAGCTCTTGTGACAGACTCCATGTGGAGGTACAGGAGGCCGGGTGGGCGAGCGACACGTCACCGGCTCTCAGCGGCAAATGGAGCCTCAGATGTGTGTCAAGTCGTGACTTTTTAAACTTTAAAAGGGTTTTAAACGAGAAAAGACATCCTGAAGAGAGAGCAGGGCGCCTGTGTGATGCTATAGTTCATCGTATGGAGCGACAGAGCTGCTTTGATTCCCCCCCTGCTGTGCTGGAGGTGGCTGTGTTTGCAGTGCTGTCAGGAGGTTTGGATAAAATCCTGCACCAAATGTTGGGCTTGTTGTTTATGCATAGAAGTGGAATAAATATAGAAATGACCCTGTTTTAACTCCTTAAATAATGAAGACATCTCCATCTGCAGATCTTTCTAAACACACTTAATTTCGTATCTTTCTGCCTCGGTGCGGAGGATCTTTGAGTGTCTCTGTGCCGACAAGTTGGTGTGACTAAGGTGTGAGTCATGAGTTTGATTGATGTAAATGTCATTGATTGCTTAAGTAGTCCGGACGCCACATAAATCAGGTCTGTTATGGGATTTTTTTTCCCTGCAGTCTTAGAATCATAATCTGTCGCTGTTTTAATTAAACCTCATAACAGTAGATTAAGTAGTTAAAATGAGCCGCACCTGCATTTAAATGCTGCTTATATACATGCATCAGTAATAATAACAATAATACAATTATATATTTAAAATATATATAAAACAATCTGAGTGGGTCCATTCTTCATTACTTCTTCATGTATTTTTACTTTGAGTACATTTTCTGATACTTTTTTTTTTTTTACTTCAGTAAGTTTTGAATGCAGGACTTTTACTTGTAGTGGAGTATTAGTACTTTTACTTCAGTAAGGAGTCTGAATAGTTTTTCCACCGCTGAGCCATTAGCTTTATTTTTGATGACATTGCTGCATGATTCTGCTGCTATTTCTCATAATGTAGCTAAACGTTTGTTTGGGTTCGTGTTGTTCAGAGGGAACTTAAAGTACAGACGAGAGCTTAAAAGCACCAGAACAACATAAAGACTCTTACTGAGTCCCAATGACCTTTAAAAATGTCATCTTACTGACCATTTATACTGGATGGATCAAGCTTTTAACATCAGTTTATCTTGAGTAGTTTTTAGACATTTAGTTCGTTTGAATATTGCACAAAGGAATGCTGGAGTAGATTGTTTTTCTGTGTATGATTCCTGAGGCTCTACCTGTTTGGAGTCATGTATGATCCGCCTCGTCTGTGTGTTGGCCGGAGACGTTGGCTGAATGGGGAGCAGCTATTTTAGTGTCTGCTCTGCTTTCATTAATATCTCTCTGCTGGGAGACAAACTAATGAGTCCTGGCTCTCTGATTGCTACATCACAACTTTTATGCGTCACATCAGACACTTTTTGTGCTACATCACAGTGGGTGCTCCACATCACACGCTGTGAACTACATTCGCCACAAACACAGTGGGCTGTTTCAGAGTGGAGTGGGATTTTTTTTTTTTTTTACTTTTTCGGTGCATGGAAAACAGATTGGGAGAGATGCTCTTTCTCATTTTTAAACACTTATGAGATTTAGCACCTACAGAGGAGTTTTTAACTGGCGAGGGAACAGATTCAGTTTAATACAGATGCCTCAGTTTGACCTACATACGCAGAGATTGGATTTTTTATTCAGTTAGTCTTTGCCTGTCCCATTACCATCAAAATAAAACAATGTATGACACATAGACTACAAGAGTAAGTTTACATTTTCAATAGCTAAAATTAGCAAGTTAAAATGATGCAAGAGGAGATTTTTCTTTAGAGAATATACTTTTAGAGGTTACATTTTATATTTACGGCTGATACTGAGCAGGATCAGCAAAGAGAAAAAGTAAATAACAGATAAAAGAGACAGTGATAGAGCACAGAGTCAGATTGATGGAATTACTGAATTTGAAAGGAATCAAAAGAGATTCTCCTCTTTCTCCTTGACAGTTATGTACTTTGTCTCTTTTTATTTAGGGATTGCCTTGTGAGACATGGCTTTAAATCTTCCTGCATCCTGCAAACAGTTGTTTAAAGAAAGAAAATAGCATTAAATTGATTTATTTGCTTCCAAAACAAGATCAAGAGACAGTGGAGCTCCTGGGAAACACTTCCTCTTTTGTCCACAGGGGTCGCCAAAATCAACATAAATAGAAAGATCGACATATAAACCTTGTTTTAACAACATTAGCAAGATTAAGAGTATTATAAATCTGATTCCTTGCAGATGTTTGACCTCAGACGTGTTTTTGAGTTGTGGGTGGACAGAAACAGACTCTGCAGGCTCACTGAGCTCTGAGGGGTTTTTATAAGACTGGACCAGACTTAAGATCCCAAACATCTGGAAACAAATAAACAACAACAGCTGGTCACAGAGGGAAAAAGGGGTCCAGCTTGGCTTTCCAAGCAGATGCTGACTGTCCAAACATCTGCCTGCCTTTACCCACAAACACTTGTGTGTCAGGGTCATTAGCTGGAGCTGCTGTGGACTGCTCACTATTTAAAAAGCAACACAAAGGCTGCTTTTAGATTGTGAGATGAAGAATTCTTCAAACCGCGGCTTTAAATTCAATGTATAAATTTGACTTAATGGCTCCAAACTTTCTTCCAATAAACATAATTTAAGGTTGAATCAGGTTTTTGACCAAGTATATTTTGGCGTGTCCACATATATACAGTTAAAGATTTGATAGATATATTTTTTATCTGATCATAATTCTAAATATAAGCCTATTTTACTCCAATGTTTAGATATGATGAAAGCGAACTGTTACCAGCTTTAGAAACATTAATGGAGAATATTATATTTCCATTGTTGCCTAAGGTAAGTTTTTCTTGTGATAGCAGTGAATCTTTTGTTCATATTTAGATTTTATAATAGTAAAAGGTAACAATTATTCCCAAGTGAGAGAGAAACAAGAGGTGCTGTGATGTGAGTCCCCATAGTCGCCATTTCATTCATGTATTAAACTACCTGTTGTGACCTCTGGGATCATCACAGCCTCATGAAACTTAATAACCACGAAATAGTTATTTTCACATCATTAACCTGGTTATCTTGGGTGAAAGTCTGATGTTTGTTAGATGTACATGAAGCTGTAGGAGAGAGGAATAATGTCTCAGGAGATAAAAAAAAATGAGTAAAAAAACACCTTAAATATGTTAAGAATTACAAATGAACTTAGTTTTTATGCCACACCTTTATCCGGGCTTGGGACCAGCAAAAGTGACCCAAAAGAGACAAAGACTAGAACTTTTACTACAGGTAGGATAGGCTATAGGCTAGAAACATAGTACATGAAGTTTAGATTTTTCCTCCGACTGGCAGAGCAGCTAATCGCAGAAACAGACTGCAGCTTCATGCACTGAAATAAAAAGGATGCAAAGATGCAGACGGGCAGAGAAAAGGAGAGAAATCGCTGTGGAAAGAGAATCAGGGTAGAAATGTTGTAAATAAGGAAAACTGTCAATCTTCTGCATTTTAATCTTTTATCCTGATTGCCTGGTGAGATTGCCTTTCACTCTGCTGCAGATAAAACATGTTGAATTGGATTGAACTGAACTGAGATAATATCCCATCAGCGCCACGAGAGGGTCGCAGCCAAGCCGAGTGGCTCATGTGTCTATGTGTCTGCAGCCATTATCCACTTGGTATATTAGTTATGTAACTCCACTCCGCCTCAATACATCACCGCTGACAATAGGTGACACACACAAACACACACACACACACTCACGGGCTACTAATGTGTGTTAAAAGGCTCTCAGAGCGTTCTCACCACATGTCTGGGTTCCAGCATGGTCTCCGTAGGAACAGCATCAACGTCCATGGCAACCGTGACTGTGTGACACAGTCAGTCACTCCTCCTTCACTCCCTCATTACTTCCTCTTTATTAGTTCACTCAGGAGAGACATTTATCAATCATCAGCATGTTGCTTCATCACTGCCAGCTGGAGAGTCACATAACTGTCATTGTTTCTGCATTTTCAGCAGCTCATTTTGGGAAACATGAACACTAGAGTACACCTTTCACTCTTATTAACCAGGTATGGTTTACTCTCTACTGGTGAGCATTTTCTGCCCAGTTGGAAGGATTAAAGATAGATTATGTCTGTAAAAAATAGCCTGGCTGGGTTGATGAACTTTTTGATATGTTTCTTATTTTTCTATGATCTTACTGGCTAATAATTGTGTTTTTGAACCAACCTGGAAACACTGCAGACACTAACTAAAAGGCTCTACAGCTGCTCTGACAGATAACGTTTAGTAACCTTTTAGTTTGTTTTAATTATGCAGATGTTCAATGTATTTTATTGCAATAATTTGAGTTGCATTTTGTATCTGAAAGATAAGAGATAAAACTTTATTTATCAAACAGGAGCTCAAGATACAGACAGGAGATTACAAAGATATAAAAAGGGAATAAAGACTTAATATAAGACATAAAATGCATACATTCTATTATAAAAACCACATTATAGAAGTTTATTATTATCAATATTAAAGTTGTTTGTGTTCATTGTTATAGTCGACTCTGATACACCCTCATG
This sequence comes from Serranus cabrilla, assembly GCA_903364295.1. Taxonomy (NCBI): domain Eukaryota; kingdom Metazoa; phylum Chordata; class Actinopteri; order Perciformes; family Serranidae; genus Serranus; species Serranus cabrilla. The sequence continues at coordinate 168,002 of CAFUXE010003135.1, read as the reverse complement.
AGCCACCGTACGGTTTACTGAAGCAGTTAATAACACTTGTCATTGTCAGGAGCTTCTTATTTTAGCAGTCAAAGAAAGTTGACACGTCTGAGTCTCGGTGTGGTAATTGTAGAGACTTTTAAAGTCGCCCACTGTCTGCAGACTGTGAAGCATGTCATTCAGTTAATTTATCTTCCAGCGTGAGGAGGCTCATCGTGAACACTTTGATGCCGGGGACACAGTCTGAAGTGTCTGCCAGATTTATTTCTGGTCCCTGTAGCAAACAAACAGAAATGTTTGGTGCTTTCTGAGGCTCGGCAGAGTTTTCAGAAAAATGCAGTGAGAAGTCTGCGGCTTCATGCAGACTTTTTGGAGTGTTGATGATGGTACGGACGAGCACAACTTGTGACTGTTTTTACCACAATAGTGCACGCTGAGCTGTTGTGCTGGGAGTAAAGCAGATTTGGTAGCTTGTAAATCCAGTGGCAGGGTAAGATTAGGATTAGCATGTTTGTTTTACAACTGCAACAGTTTTTCTGTGGCGGTTCAGGTTGCTCACACAAGCGTTAAAAGTGCATCCTGACCCATTTCTGTTGCTTGTAATCCGAGGAGTTTAAAGCTTATGCCGCTCTGTGAATGACAGCGTCAGGTAAATGTCTGAAATACAAACTGTTAATACTGATGTGAGATACAGACTTGTGAATATCACAGGCTGCATAAGCTTGACCCTCTCTTCTCCTGAAAAAGATCCTCCCATACTGATGAGGTTTAGAAAAAGATCATGGTTTGGGTTGAAATAAGTATATTTTTTATGTAATTTACAGTAGAAAAATAAATCGCTGGTGTTTGTTTAATCACTTGACTGTATATAAAGTTGGATGACACGTCTCCACTTCCTCCTTATGTACAAAAGTGAAGCCAAAAGAACTGTAATATGGCCGCTGCCATCTTGTGCTGGCGACATAATTTAATGTCTGCACAGTACAAATTTCTGATTCAAGCACCAATTATTGAACTGTTCAAAGCATTTTCACTAATAAATTGGTTTGGAACCTGAAAACCCACAAAATAAAAGGTTTTCCTCGACCTGAACTGCAAACCTAGAGTAATATTGTACAAAGATGATGGATTCTTGCACCCAGAACTTTTCTCTATTTTCCTAGTAGATGGATGAAATCAAATATCTGTAATGACAAAGTAAAATCATGCAAAAGATGTGATCCACCATCTGTTTTTCAACTCCCTCTGCTGATGACACAAGTTTAATAACGATGGTTTTAATGTGAACAGGTTCACTAGATAGCAGCAACGTTTTAGGAATCCTGAAAGGAAACCAGTTCATGAACTAGAGCCAGAGTGAAGCCATGGTGTAGAGTTTTAAATCGTTAGGAAGTCAATTATGTTTCAGCCCCATTTCATAGCATCAAATAACTAATTGAACCTAAACTTATAAGAAAAACACTTAATAAGAACAAACCTAAAACCACTAAAAAATTCCTTGGGAAATATCATATTGACACATACTTTATAGTGCTTTTTGTAGTTTTTAGTTTGGCTCATGTCCCATCCACGAACACTGAGGGGGCGGGGTTCATAATCTATACTGCAGCCAGCCACCAGGGGGCGATCAGGAAGATTTGCTTCACTTTTTGGGGAGTTTTATATACAATTGTGTTTACTTTCACAAACCTCCGAGGACTTCCACTGACTTTGATCATTGATGTGTTTTTGATACTTCGACCACGTCCGCAAACCAGGAAGAAATACATTTCTCTCTAATTGTAATTGGTGATAAAGTTTAAAGGGGACCAGGCTGGTCTGACGGTTCGTGCTCGCAGACTAACACAGGAGATAACGGATCAAACTGAACCAGTCAGGAAGCAGAAGCACTAACCCAAATCTGCCAGCGTCCCATCCCACGTGAACGATAGAAATAGCACCGTTCTAGGTCGCTCTTTAATAACTGCAGAACTAACTTCATGAAACACTCGGCTCGTGTGTGTGTGTTTGTGTGTGTGTGTGTCTGGCTTCCTAAAGCATTTTTCTTTCCATTAAGGTGATTGAAACTGTCTGTGGGGATAGATCGTCTATGACATCGTCTGGATTTGATCAGCAGCTGTTACACAGGAACGTGAATGCCTCCGGAGGTGGAGGAGGGGCAAAAATATCTATTTTATGTGATTGATTTTTACCTTTCATCCACTCATTTGATGAATTACAGCATTTATTCATTCAGAAGTCTTGTAGTAAAAACACACAAGGCTCTGATTGCATCACCATTTTACAAAAATAGTGTTTGTGTCCCTGTGTGTGTCCTCGCTATTAACGGAAAACAACTTTCCCGTCCTGTCCTAAAAACAAGGTCAGAGACCTCGTACTCCAGAGCTTCATTATAAACTCAACCACCATCAACACACACACACACACACACACATACATGCAGGGCACCTTGCAGCCAGAGATAGGTCCCATAAAGTGTGCCGTGCATTGATTTTGTGGGCCACTTTGCAACAAGATGTATGTCTCTGCTGTGAGGAGGAATCGAGTGCTTTTGTCCTTGGCCTTGTTAAAGTGATTCCTCATCACTGTGTCCGTCCTTCCTCTGACACTGATGAGGTCCCGGCAGGACAAACACATAAACAGCTTCAGCCCAACAGTTTAGAGAGAAAAGTGGAGATTTTTCCCCCTTTTTTTAGGATAAAAAAAAAGATATGCTATCAAAAACCCATTAACCTGCTGTTCTTTTAACATTGTATGTACTTTCACACATTTATTGCAGCTGGATTCATGCATGTGTGTCCTTCTGTTTCCCTGCAGTGGATACAGAGGGCAGGAAGTTGAAGGGCGGCATCCAGAGGAGCACAGAGACGGGTTTGGCTGTAGAGATGCCCAGTCGGACCGTCCGGCAGGCGAGCCACGAGTCTATAGAGGACAGCATGAACAGCTACGGCTCCGAGGGAAAGTAAGTCATCCACACAAACTGGGGTATAACTAACAAAAATGTAGTCAGTTTAGCTTTATATTTATAAGGCATTATCAATATATATTATAGTATATTATAATATTACCATACTCATATCATATATTTCTGTGGTTGGACATAATGTATTGATGGTAAAAATCCCTTTTTAACTGTATATTCAGAGAGATAATCACCTGGTACACCAGCAGCTTGACTACTTCACACAAATGGGCCCTTTAAGTGTGTCTGTGTCTGTGTGTGGAGCTTATTCTGACAATTTTTAGAGCAAATTTCCATGAAATTCGGAGGATTCTTTGGCATTTGTGGAGCTTTTGCTCTCAGAAATCCATTTCATTTTCCTCCTTAAAAGCCTCGTACAGGGCGATGGCATGCAGAGAGAGAGAGGGAGAGAGAGAGTATACAGTAAAGCCC